>JAQFVV010000236.1:547334-637334 GCA_028023455.1 Epiperipatus broadwayi | reverse complement strand
CACTTTATTACTACTACTACTACTACTACTACTACTACTACTACTACTACTACTACTACTACTACTACTACTACTACTACTACTACTATTACTATTATTATTATTATTATTATTATTATTATTATTATTATTATTACTACTACTACTACTACTACCTCCACTACCTCCACTACTACTACTACTACTATGACTACTAGTAGTACTATTATTATTATTATCATCATCATTATTACTATTATTATTATTATTGTTATTGTTGTTATTTTTAAATAGAATTTAAATATTTTAAAAAGTAATTTCTTTACCTGAACATATTCTTTAGAAAACTTTTGTAGTATAGATAGAAATTTACTCCAGATAAATTTCTTTCATTAAAACACATATTTTAGCTTGAGAATTGTAATGAAACATTTTGACTAATATTTTTTTCTTTATTTGCAATATTGATATTTTTATTAATAATACATTTTTAAGCTTATATTTTTAGTTGTTGTTTTTTTTTTCCAAAGATATAAAAGTTTAATAATAAATAAATTTTTATTTACTAAAAATAAAAGAAAAAAGATTATATTTCAGTAGCAAAATATTTCTGCATTAAAAGTTAAATTATATTTTTCAAAGATAATTGAATTAATTATTGAATTAACTGTTTCTTAGAAGATTAAATATTATTAAATTGGGGATTCAAATATTACTTTTGATTTTGTATATATACCTTCAGTTTGAATTTTATTTGTAAGAAAATTAAATTATTTTCCCTAATAGTTAATATTTTAAAAATTACTAAATGTATTTTTCAAAATGAAATAATTTTAAAATTTATTCACTCTTTAATATATATTGGGAAACAAAATAAACCCACAACTGAATCTTTAATATATATTACACTGCCATATATAAATGCTGTGAATCCGAACTTCTCCAGATGAAAGTGTGCTCAGCTATTGTTAATAAATAAAGAAACTGAATAAACCTTTTTAAATGAACATTACAAACATATGTGACAACTAACTACACACAAGATGACAAAAAGAATAATATTTTGAATATAATTACACATAAATATAAAATAAATTTTATTTTTATTAATAAAATTATTTTGGAAATAAACAAAAATATATTTGAAATGTAAAAATAAGCTTTTAAATTAAATTAAAATATTTCTTCTTTATAGACATAAATGTAAAAAGTTCCTATAGCTCTGTGCCAGGACTGAGAGAATTAAACTTTTGCTACTTTCCTTATTAGGTTACCATCTGTATATAACAAAATAAAAATATCAATAAATTTTTTTTAACTTTCTGTTGCTATAAGTGGTATGCAATACAGCTACAATTTTCAAATGCCCTAATTTCTTGTTTAATTGAGCAATTGAACACCACAGGATCTTTTAGTTATGTCTTTATTTTGATAAAATTCAAATTAGTCCAAATTTAATTTACATAGTATAAATGTATACCTGATACCATTTCTCATTTAGCAATATCTTATATCATTTGTAGTCTAAATTCTTGTAAAATTTTACATCTTTTCTTTAATGATAGTTTTTTTTCTATATTTTAAGACAAATATAAAACTTATTGTAACTAATAATAACAATAATAAAAAGCAAATTTATTTTGTTATAATAAATGATTGTAAGAAATCAATGAATTAAACATAATTTTATTTTTCCATTTTCAAAATTTTATAGTTATATTTTTTATATAAATATATTAATATTATTGTGCATAATGCTTATAATAATAACAAAATCAAATTTATTACAATATTTATATGAACAAATACTTCTCTTGGTAATGGTATAAAATACCACTTGTAGTCTGTGTGTCTGGTCTGTAAATTATGTTTTGTAGCTATAAATAATCTGTTTGTTAACTAGAAACTGAACTAAACAAATGGTTATTACTAAAATAACTTCCATTTATAGTATTTCCAGAGTGAATATAATATAATAGGCTGCAACACATCAATTAGTAAACAGAATCAAGAATGAAAAAGTTAAAGAATATAAAAAATGCTGGATACAAGGTTTTTTGTTGGGGAAAGAGATAAGAAAAATTTCTAGACAATCTCACACACATCCAGAAAAAATTTAAAACTAAAGTCACATAATTTGCCTATTAACATTTATTGGGGAAGAATTATTTTAAATATAAATCATTTTTACAACTATGAGCTTAATTTTCTAAAATACTTAATTTCCTTAATGTAATAATTTCTCAACCAAAGTGATAGATTAAGCAAAAAACATTAATTCTGCTAAGAATTGATCTATGAACTGTTAGATTAGAATTATGGTTATGGTTAGGATTAAGATTAGGGTAGGGTCAGGGTTTAATAATATTTATCACAATTGTACAATGGAAAACTCATAAATTTAGTTTCAAAGAGTGATGGGCAGCTGAATAAAAATATTATGCATAACCAGCTGTTTGAATGCTGAAATTTTACAAGATGTTCCAAGAAACTATAATTACATTTTTGAACTGTGTGTTTTACTATAAGAATAGTGAAATGGACTTAAGAAATTAAAGTTCCGGGTTTAATCTTTTATTAACAATAAAATATTATATGACTCTCAATTTAACTTTATAAATTTGATGCTTATGATCGGAGTAAACTGAATAAGTTATATGATGTTAACTATCCCTGCTAAAAATGAAGTAGATTCTATAGTTAGCATAAAAATGAGTTTAAGCAATTGTATAGTTGTGACCTGATGTTAGTTCTGTGTAACTTAACAAGCAAGTTGGTTTAATATTCAAAAGTCATAGATTATTTATATTTCATCCTTTGAATTTGACCATATAAAAGATTCAAAAATAGGTTATAAATGCTTAAGCTCTGAACTTAATGGTGCAAGACAAAATTTAGAATCCCGTCTGGAAATATGGATATAATATCACTATGGTTTACTATCTATTGATTATTTATAGTCCTCATTTGTAAAAACTTTGGATTTAGTACAACTAATACCCAGAAGTGATCTTCTAATTTTTTTATACCATCAAGCTATAATAATCTGGTCTATAAAACTTTACAGGGAAATCCACTTGGGTTCTAAGAGTTGGAAGACCTGTGCTACATTATTTCAAATGGTACCACTTCTAAGGTATCAAATCTTATATATTTCAAAATGGTCCTAGAATATGGTACAGCTAATATTTAAATATTTATAATTTAAGATTAATACTTTAAGATATCGGCACTGCTGATGAGTATATTTAGCTAAGATCTTAAAATCAAAATGCACCTTTCTTAATAATTAGCATGTGACATATAAAAGTTGCAAAATTTGCTAAGCTTGTAGAATGATTTTTAAATGTGCAGAGGTGTCAAAAAGCTATTATAATCAACTCTTCCTCAAAAACTATTGTTTTTTGAAAATTCTCAGATTCCTTAAATATGTATTAAATTCATTTCCAGCCTGATCGAGAGGAAGTATCAAACATGTACCTTAGTTATTATTTTATTTTCAATCTGCAGGTGTTTGATAATGTTTTTTTTATATATGTCAAAGCGTTGACCGGGAAGCGAACCCGGGCCAGTTGCTTGGAAGGCAGCTATGCTAACCACTAGGCCACCAATGCTTGACGATAATGTTTTAATTGTTTAGAATTTAAAATAATGCAATTTATAAGTATATTGAAAATCTACATATTTTTTTCAATTATGAAAAAATACTTAGCTACGAAATTTTTGGCTCGTTTTTATTTAGTTAATTTTGGAAATGAGGAGTTTCTAAAATTCGAATATTATTGTTTTCACAAAACAATGATCAGTTTAAAAAATTACATGCCAATCAACATTGTAAATTACACTGACATAGTACTTTTACTTTATGTGTAAGAGGAAGAACATTTGATGTAATATGTAAATTTATGTTCATGAGTATCTTGCTAAAAGTTTGGATATATTTATTTAAAGAACTACTATATGATCTGAACGGTGTAGTGGAGGGGATAAAAACCAACAAATACTTGATAATATCTCTGCAGTGAAATAGGCGATCTCCCTTCCACAAATTATTGAAAGTTGATAGAAGAAAATCTGTATCATCTGTGAGAAGTGTGTAGTGAAGTAATATTGAGATGTTAACACATGCATGGAAATGTTAAAATAGTATCAAACTCTCTATACAGTAGTGCCAGGTAGTGCAATAGATGCAAAAAAGATTTCTGCATAAAATTCCTATATAGTGCCTATTAATTTAATAACTCCAGACTAGTTTCTAGCTTGTCAATTTTATCAGTGAGGAACCTTGCATCTGAAACATTCACTTCTAGATCTTAGGATCTAATGCAACCCTCCAGAGGCCATTTTTATCTAAAATCTATGGCCAGTTACTCAGATCCAAGGCTCCTCACTGATGGAAACCACAATCTAGATATTAGTTTGGGGATATTCGATGCGTCAGCACTAGATATGGATTTTATACACAAACTGTCTTGCATTCACTGATTACTAAGGCTTGCACTTGTGTAACTATAGAAAATGGTGATCATATGATGGACGGAGATGTAGGTATTTGATAACTTGGGCTTACTTGATGAGTGATGACTGCTCACAAAATGTATGCATAGTGAGAGAAGTTGGGTTTGCACTTGTGGATAATTGCCAGTTGGTCAATGTGAGGTAAGGATGCACTGATAAAAACCAAAGACAAATTTGAAAGCACCCACAAATAAATATTTCAGAATACATTCCCATTTTTCTGATTTCAGTTTAGGATATAAATACCTTTATTATAATTAGGAAATCAATGCTTAACTAATGTTATTAATAAAGTTATTACAAGCATAGCATAAGTCATTATTAATTTTTGACTCATTCAAAGAAAAGCCTCTACATTGTTATTCTTGGAGAGTAATTAAATAAAAATAAAATGAATTGAGTTGTTTGTTGTACAAAAGTTTGCAAAAGTTTAAACATGAAGTGACACACCAGGATTATGGTCCATAAACCTTCCTTTGGTGTTTATTACTCAGCAATGACAAAACACAAGGGCAATTGAACAGTATATATAATATTTTTCTTTATAGTTAAAATTATGATTTTCTTTAAGTTGAAGCTTGATTAAAACTCTTTTTTAAATATCAAAAATGTGAACTGTTTGTCAAACACATTGGATCAGTCTCTCTATATGAAAATCAGATCGAAATCTGAAAGAATCAAAAGTATGCTCAAAATAATTGAGTCTGGTAATAAAACTAAATAAATTTATTGATACATTTATATTTTAATAGAAAATGCAAAATAGTGGTAATATTTCTGTAGTGTAGTTTTTACTATACCACTCTCACGCAAGGTAAGAACTAACTGGTTTGTATCCACTTTTAGCTTCTTGTGGAGGGATGTAATCATAAACACATGACCAAAGACATGTGAAAAAATGTATGATCTCCCAAGATGCACTTTTCACACTGAACCAATACTCATCAATTGTTTCAGATCACAATCTCTTACACATGTGTTTATCATTGTTAACCGTTATGTAATTTATCATCTATGACGGAGGATTTGACTGGATCCATTCTTTTTCATGGAACCGTTTTATAAAAAAAAACTGATTTTGAGTTTCATTTTACCGAAGTGAAAGAAATTTTATAATATATTTAATTTTTAAACTTTATTTTATTTTGTTAAAATTTATTACTTTGAAGTAAAAGCCTGCTTGAATGGTAATTGAATTTATTAATTAAATTCCAATTTATTTTCTTTATTGACGCTTTTGTCTTCATCGATCCTTTGCTATGTTTTGAGTGTTAGCATAGATGTCACTTTTTACACTGTATATAATGTAGAATTAGTAATTTAGTTTTATACTTATGTAATCTGGACCAACTGATGAGTGCTGGTTTAGCACGAAATAAGTATATTGGGGATTATTTATCTTTTCTACATGGGTGTGGTCATGTGTATCAGTTATATAAGATAGTGTGGATAGTTGAAGGGTGCTTGAAAATCTGAGTTCAAATCCCCTATAGTTACAATTAAGCTCCCAGGTTTGTGAAGAGTACCTGGTTTTCAAATATTTACATATCAAGCTTGTATCCTGTCCATCCCTCTTATATGTATTTAAATGATATGGTCCTATACATGAGGGATCAGAGTCACTTCAGATCAACATGGGCATGGCAATAATATTAGCATCAGCATGGGATTTGAGTTTTCATCATCAGATTTTCAATGATATGGATGGCTGAAAAGTTGGAGGTTGGAGTGGATTGAAGCCTGTCCATTAAAGTATGAAGATTTGCTATCTTAATATAAACTGAGCACTGATTATATATATATGTGTGTGGGAGATGATAATCTGGACCAACTGATGAGTACTGGTTTAGTAGGAAATACGTATATTGGTGATTATTTATCTTTTCTACATGTGTGTGGTCATGTGTATCAGTTGTATAAGATGGTGTGGATAGTTGAAGGGTGCTTGAAAATCTGAGTTCAAATTCCCTATACTTACAATTAAGCTCCCAGGTTTGTGAAGAGCACCTGGTTTTCAAATATTTATTATTGTTAAGTAAATAATCAAATGGGTTTGTTGTTTTGGAGTTCAGAAGAAGTAGAACAGTGAAAGGGATTGAGGGATGTAATCCGTGGATTTTAAATTCAGAGTATGCCCCTCTACCACTTAACTAAATTGTACAAGGCACTTATGATAACAGATTATTATAAATGCAGGAGTCTAAGTCGGAAACCATAAAAAAAAGAGGAGTAGGAATTGGGTATTTTGACTTGTGACTCAGCAGTCCTGTTGTAAATACTTTCTTCATCTATGCTTATTTATTTATTTAAACAAGCTACAATTAAAAAAAAGCAATTCTTATTTATAGTGATGTGTTTATTAAAATAATAGGTAAGATGAAATATCTTAAAATATGTGAAAAGTATTTTTTAAATAAGATTTTATATTTACCTGAAGAAAATCTACATTTCATTCATTAATTATTCATCATCAAGACAATTCTTTACTCTTTTTTTTTTTAAAAAAAAAAAAAAAGAAAGACTTTTACAAATGTAATATTTAATATTAAAATACAAGTATAGTGTATATGCTTAACCTAGATGAAATTAAAGGGGATTTAATCATTTCAGCTTTGACATTAATCTAACTCATTAGATATTATAAGATTGTTTTTATATCCAGTACAGAAGTAAGCAAAAAAAATACTGTAAATATAAATAATTTCTTTTAAAATATAATTTCAGCTACAAATTAGATGTAGTACTAATCTAAAACTTATTTACCTTTTTACTTTTTACCCATTTTCTTTTATAGAGGCTTATCTGAACTACTTTAAAAAGAAAGCATTGCTCGCCGAGAATGTCTTATATTTACATATTTTACAATTTGAATCAATATTGACTATGTGTAAATTGAATACTTTTATAAATATCACTTAAAACCATATAAATTAATTTAAAATATAGTTTTACAAATAATATGACTGATTTAAAAATATTTATATTTTGTTTCCAAAGTGGTTCAGATAAGTCTATATATATAAGAAAATGAGGTAAAGAGAAAGAATAGTCATTCTTTTTTTCTAAAAAAGTTTTGTCTTCTGCTTTGGATTGAGAGTATTACAATTATTTAATAAACCATTAATTTGAGTATTCATCTTGAAATATTATATATATATATATATATATATATATATATATATATATTACAAGAAACTTGAATGCATACTTTCAAGCTCCCCACAGCTATCTAATTCATCTTATACAACTGATACACATGACCATATACATGTAAAAACATAAATGATCTCCAATGTGTATATTTTCTGCTGAATCAGCATTCATCAGTTGGTCCAGATCAGTTCCCACACACATATATATAGTCAGTGCTCAGTTTATATTAAGATAGAAAATTATCAAATTTTAATGGCCAATCTTCGCCACTCTCCAACTTTTCAGCCATCCATATCATTGAAAATCTGAGGATAGAATGAGCTCTTGTTGATACCAATATTATATTGATCTTATATCAATCTTATTCCTCACACGTAGCATCTTAATATGTCCATTTAATTATAGAAAAGAGTGACAGGTAGAGTACAGACTGAATATGTAATATTTAAATGCATGTATATTATGTATACCTGAATATATTTATAAGTGACTTAAACCCAGACTTTTAAGCTCAACCAGTCCACATCCCACTTCTGTATAATTAAATGAACATATTAAGATTCTTTATGTGAGGGGTAAGATCGACTTACAAGCAACATTAATATGATAATAATATTGGTGTCGATAAGAGCTTTGAGCATTCCATCATCGGATTTTTAATTATATGGATGGCTGAAGAGTTAGAGTTGATGAAGATTGAACATTTGCCATTAAAGTTTGATAATTTGCTATCTTAATATAAACTGAGCTCTGAATGTATATATGTGTGGGAGATGATGATCTGGATAAACTAATTCTAAAAATATTTATTCACTTTTTCTTTAATTAATATAATATTTATAACCAAGTATTATGAAAAGGTAAAAGTTGAATCAAGATTTTTATAATGCATTAAGCCAGATTTCAACAGACCATTGCCAGAATCATGGTGCTATATTAATTAAGCAATTGAAAACCATATCTACATATATGCATAATTTTCAACTGCTTAATTAATATAGAATTATGATTCTGGCAGTGGTCAGTCAAAAGCATGCTTAATGCATTATAAAAATCTTGAATGTCAACTTTTATCTTTTCGGAATACTCCGAATACTGGTTTTACTGAGTTTATAAGGAAATAAAGTAATGAGATGAGTAGATTCTCTCAAATGATGATTTACACATAATTAAAAGCAAGTATGTAATTCAAATTGAACAAAATAAAGTAATGGTGATAGTATTTATTCATAAAATATTTACAGGAAATAAAAACATTAGTAAAATTATACTATCTTAACAGTTCTATGTTAGTTATAAAGAAATCTCATATATCTTATAGAAAAGATGAGGGTTGAATGTAGATATATATGTTAAGATTACATACAGTTCAAGTTGAATAAGTTAGACATGAGTTGCCAAAAATCAAAAATGAATTTTGTTACTTATAGAAATAATTGAAAGTTTATTTCATAGTTAATTAATGTTAAATCTGATGTTTGAAAAGCAGCTAATGAATAATAATTATCAGATTTAATTAAAGTTAGAACAAAAAACAAAAACAACTTCTACTTTTAATATATATGTAAATACAGGAAAGTAGTTAACACTTGGACATTATCAAGATCAATAATGGTCAGTAATCTTCCACTTAATATAATTCTTATTGATATTGGTACTGTCTAAATACTGACTACTTTTCTGTATTTATATTAATAGCTTGAGCATTATTAGCTTAATAATATATATATATTAAAAAGAAGGTTGCCTTGACAACAGTTTGAGATTGTTGATTGTTATCTATATTGGGATTGTCTAAATATTGACTGGTTTCTAATTGTTACATATATATATATATGAGTGTGTTATAGTCAAAGTTGTCAAAAGTCATCAGCATGGGCAAGGAAACTCAGATGTTTATACCTCTGTAACACTTCATGTATATTATTGGCTGAGAATTAAAGAATGTATTTGGGCTAAGGATTATCCCTAGCTTAATAAATGATCAATAAAAATCATTAATATGTTTTTATAAAGTGGTTTTTGTCAAAGTTATGAATGCAGAAAGTTTGACACTTGTTATCAAACTATAGTAAATTACTATTTGCATAATAATAAACAAATAATGAAGATGTAGATAAGAGATTGTTATCTGGGCCAACTGATGAGTGCTAGTTCAACATGAAATGTGCATCTTGGGGATCATTTATCTCTTTCATGTTTTTTGGTCATTTATTTCAGAAATGTGTGATGAAATGGAAGTTTTAAATCTATAAAATATATATAAATGAAATTAAAGTCTATTTTTAAAATATGGATGCTCTTTTAGTTTGCGATCTCCGCCATTTTGAATTTCAAAAACAACCAAAAACGTCGTCTGACACATCTAAGTGATAAAATAAAGTACGCGAAAACGCAAAACATTTAGAACTCAGGTGAAAGATGCACTGATAAGAATAAAACCTGAATATATATTATATATATTACACTTTAAGTGTCAAACTTTCTGCACTTACATCTTTGATACCAGTTTCATATATATACGTTAATAATTATTATTAATCATTTATTAGCTACAGATCATAATATCATTTGTAGACCAGATATAAAATTTAAATCTCGGTTAAAAATTAATAAACTGTTTATTAATTAATCATAAATCTAGGGAATAACTCCGCTTTATCTCAAATTTTCCACATCTTTTTAAGATATACTTAAAACTGCTGTTTCAGCATGAAATGCATCATGGGAAATCATTTATCTTTTTTAAATGATTTTATTCAAGTGTTTCTAGAATGTGTAGTGGAGTGAAAGTTTTATGTTTATCTAATATATATATACATAGCTTTAAAATTATTATTTTTATCTTTCATACCACAAATCAATCTCTCAAAAACTTCACATGTCATTTTTTATCAGATTTACTTTTATATAAGCATATCGTTTGTCAACATTACTTATTTAAAATAAAATCTAGCGCTGCCCTTTTTTTGTTTGATAATGCATTCACAAATGATTTTCGACCAAAGTTTATGAAATAAAATACGATCCGTAAGTTATGGAAGGTAAATAGTATGTTAGAGAATACTCCTTTGGAGTAATTGCTTCCTTTAGAATATTTATTTTTTAAAAATATTACAAAATCTAAAAATAATGGAAATTAATGCAAAGAAAAAAAACACATTTGAAATAAAAAGTAGTAAAACTGTCAATGTAAAATTCAAAAACAATTGTAAAATTAATAATAAAATAACCCTTATGGTTATTTTAGGAAACATCTCATATTGTCTTTTTAGACTTTTTTTTTTTTTTTAAACATTCGATTGAATTGCTTCCTCTGTAACTTAAAAATAAAAAATAAAAACAAGTGTGTAAAACTTTTAGAAAATATATCTGTAAATTCGGTATATTTCTCAACTTTTGATTTTCTCCGGCATGGTCTTTTCAATTTCACCGCTCTTGTATAAAAAAACCTTTTACTTTTTTTTTTTTAGATATAATAGAATAATCAGCATTCAATGTGTTGTTAATTTGCTTAATTTTTAATCTTAATAAAATAATAAAAACGTAGTTCTTAAGTTATTAACGTGAGTAGTCATAGATGGATTCGAAGTGAATGTTGTTTTAACTAAGAAGTTTCCTACTCTGCGTGATATTTCCTTTGCAACTGAAAAGATGTATCGCTAGTTTTTTTCTTCTGAGATTCAGTCATGAGATATATAAAATATACTTGTATTTAAAATATTATTATTACTACTATTATTATTATTTAGAAGGGATTATTATAATTATTATTACTTTCCTCATTTGACATTAATTATAATATGGAATTATTTAATCAAGTGTTTAATGATTTGATTGATTTTTACATACCCAAAAAACACGTTTCTCACAATTATTTTCCTTCTTGGTTTTCAGCTACACATAAGAAAATTATTAGAAAGAAAAAAAATCTTATATCATAAGCAATTTTCTAAAACTCAAAATTTATTTGTTTTACAATGGTAATATGTCAGCATGGGTAGGATGACAACCTTGGCACTATCAAGAGCTTTGAACGTTCCGTCATCAGATTTTCAATGAAATGGAAGGCTAAAGAGTTGCGAGTTGAAATAGTTTGAAGCCTGTCCATTAAAGTATAAATATTGGCTATCTTAATATAAAGCTGAGTACTGATTATATATATGTGTGTGAGAATAGTAATCTAGACCAACTGATGATTGCTGGTTTAGCATGAAATACGTATATTGGTGATTATTTATCTTTTCAACATGTGTGTGATCAGTTGGGTCAGCAATATGAGATGGCACTGAGTGGTGGGTCGTGTGAAAGTCTGAGTTCGAACCCCGAATATATTACATATATAAATGCAGGTTTAAGCCTGTACACGGTATTAATAACTTTGTTAATTATAGAAAACTATTCAGAAAATTTATTATCAAAAATATATTAAAAGTATTGAACTCAACTTGTCAGATAATCCTAAAAAATTCTGGTCCTTTGCTAAACATTCTGGCATTACCAAAAATATGTCTCAAATAGATTATAGCTCCTCTTTAAGTGCTGATGATTTTTCAATTTGCATTTACAAATTGTATGGAATTTCTCAATTGTTTTGTGACTATAGATGATCTAATGAGTGTTTAGTGATAGTATTTCTATTGATTGTTTCAAACAATAATGATATATCTGCTATCAAAGAACTTAAATTACATTTAAGTTTAGATTATAATCTTCTTTTATTCATAAAGGATGTGCAAACTTTATTGTTACTCCCCTATATTATATTCTTGATTGTTCCATTAGAAAATGCATTTTCCCCAACTCCCATAAACTTGCCAAAGTTATTCCTATTTTTAAAAATGATTCAAGAGATAATGTAAATAATTTATATACCTATTTCACTGTTTCATACAAATGCATGCATATCTAAAAGATATATTTATGTAAAAAATTATTAATGACATAAATAAGGTTTTAGCTTCTGCGCAACATGGTTTTTTGCCTAATAGATCAACTGAAACTAATCTTCTAACGATAACTGATCATATTGCTAATACTTTTGAGAATCAGTGCTGTCTAGATGTTGTCCATTTTGATATTTCCAAAGCATTTGATAAAGTTGACCATTTTATTTTGTTTCATAAAATATACAAATTAGATATTTCTTATAATTTGGTATTAGGGTTTAATTTTTTTACTAGGGAAAGAATGGTTTATGTCAAATTTAATAACACGTTCTCTAATCCATACTATTGTGATCCAGGAATACCTCAAGGCAGTATATTTGGACTATTGTTATTTATTATTTATTTAGATGGTTTAGGAGAAAATTTGGAATTTTGTGCTATGCAAATGATTGTAAAATATTTAGGAATATTAACTCAATTACTGACTGCATATTTTTTACAAAAAGTTATTAACAATTTTGTGAAATAGTGTAAAGATAATACGGTGGATATAATATGGATAAATGTTCAACCGTTTCTTATTCCAAAAAATCTGAAATATTTAACTGTTCTTATTATATTAAAGACCATAAAATAAATTTTGTCCAGTATTTTTGCTAGCAATGGGTCATTTCACCAGCACATCAAAGCTATGGTAAATAAAGCTTTTAAAATTATGGGTATGATTTTAAGGCATGGTAGACAATTTACTAACTCTTCAAAACATATATTGTTTATCATTTTGCTTCTACCAATTGTGGAATATGAATCTGCTGTTTGGAACCTAAGTTCCAAATTAGATATTATCAGAATTCAATTAGTCTATGATAAATTTTCTAAATATATTAAATTAAGTGAGCATTATATATATATCTATCTGTTATAAATTTTCTAAATATATTAAATTAAGTGAGCATTATATATATATCTATCTGTTAAAAGAAAGATTAAAGATCTTAAATGCTTATATAACCTTACTACTCAGAAAATTGTATTTTTATCAAGAATTTTACTATATATTATGTATAGATAGCTTTACAAAACATTGGACAATTCCATTAATTCTTAGGATACCAAGACATCTTAATTATATATAAATAATTCTTGTAATATCAGGATCAGAATTTCATGGTCCCTCATCGATTATTGTATCTAAACTTACCAGTTCCCATGTAGTTTCAAATGTTATTTGGGTCACAATACACTGGTCTCTATCCCTCATTGTTCTGAGTTTTCTAAGAAATTTTTGCTGAGAGTCTGTATTATATGAATTGAATAGCATTTCACATCATGTGAGCCAGAGGTTATACATTAAAAAGATAGCACTTCTTACCACTGTGAATTCACCCACTGCAATGCCATGATTGAGAGCAGTTATTAAGGATTGTTTTTGAGTGTATATTAGTTAGATGAGACTCCTGCATCCTTGTAGCACCATACATTGGTTAAAAAGGTGGGCAGCTGTATCCTACTCCTTGTGACACAGCTAGCATGCTGGATCCAAGGAAGAGTATCCCCTGCAAGCCACCAAGACATGTACGATGAGAAGAGCATCTAAATTTAGTTTGAATAGGAGTCAAAAAAACTTCAGCTCCAGGTTCCATCATCTGAATTTTTTAACTAGGCTGTAGTTGGTGATATCGAGGCAAGTAGCATTTGGTGTGGACAGATTGTTCCGATCTGGTAAGCATCCCAGTAGTTAGCTTTGTTAGAATTTGGCTGGGAGGAGGAGATATTTTGGCAATGTCCGAAAATTATTTTAACAAACAAAATCTCAAATATTACAATTAGTAATTGTTTACGTAAAACACACACATCTAATTTATTTTACATTAAGGTTTGTCACTCTAACACATTAAAATCTTCATTTTTGTTTTGTTTGCCTAACATTCTTAATCAAGATTTTATTAATGAAAATATTTTTGTATTAGATTTTTTTAAAAATTCTTACGAATTTTATAAAAAATATGACATGTAGACATATTTATAATTTGATATTTATACTTCTTATTTGTATTGTATATTAATTATGATGCAATTCTGTAACTGGCTTAATGCTGTACTTTTGTATGGTAAATAAAATGAATTGAGTTGTTGCTATTGTTATTATTATTATCGTTATTATTATTATCATCATCATCATCATCATCATTAGTATTATTGCTGTTGTTGTTATTATTGGTGGTGATGGAGGTATTATGTTTTAATAATAATCTTTATTAATTTTTAAGTTACATAGCGTTATATAACTTTGATTGTAAGGGTTACAGGTGCAATCATGTTGTACAGGTTTTTATATGGATTAATTTTAAAGGTTACATTAATTAGGTTGCAAGGTATACTTTTTACAAATGCTGCTACCAGTTTTGGATACAGAGATCTATATTACGTTTAATCATTAAAGTCATAAAAAGCAGTTTATATAAAACTCATCTTCATAGATAGGTAGATGTGACCTAAGATTGTAAAATCTGTCATTATATTGGAAGTTATTTATAGTCACTAGAGTAATCTTGATTATTGTTTTTTTAATTGTTAATCTTGGTGTACAATAGGGAGGTAACTTATAATCTATGTGGTATGAAATAAATCTATGAGTGCTGTATGAAGAAAAAAGTCAATTCAGAGTAGAATTACATATGGTGAGCAGCTGGTGGATTGAGATAGATGGAGAATAAACTCTGTAGTCTGGTGATGGATGGTATTGAAAGCTGTTAGTGAGTTATGTTGAGAGTAATGGATGATACCATTGAATGCTATAGAATGTGGTTATTCTTGGGCTCAATTGATCATGGTTACTTTATATCTTGTTATTAAAGTAGCATATGGACCTGAAACCCTATTCAATTCAATTACTTTACTCTCTTATATAATGATAATGATATATCAAAAAGACGAAAAAAAATTTGTTCATTTTTGAATAATCATATTACAATTGAGATGATGGTTTTTAATAATATATTTATTTTTCCTACTTATTTACACTTACTCAAAACATATCCATCTTAAAGAATTTAAAATAGTTTTTATGATCTTAAAAATGGAAAGGTTGCAGCTCTTATTGGCTTTGAAATAAAAGTATTTTTTTTTTAATATATGAACTCAAGAAGAATACTTCCATAGTTCCAATTTTCAAAATAATGGGGTTTAGAACAAAATTGTAGTATTTATTATGGAACATTGTTCTTATTACAAATATACTTTAAATGATTTTAATAAATAGACTGTTTCCATTTATAGATAAATGATTTACCAAAAACTCATATGATTGTAAAGAAACAAAAAGCACTATAGACAAAGTTGTTATTTCCAAGGTATTATTTCAATGAAAATGTAAAAAAAAAGGTGTTGAAAATAAAAATAATTTAAATATTGCTTTTATTGACTTATCCAAAGCATTTGATTCAGTTGTTTAAAATTATTTGATTATTCACTAAAATTTAGATTATACAGCTTCTATATAAAACAAATGTTAATAACTTTATTGTTCTGGTGTTCATAAGAAGATTGAGAACCAGAACTGGGAATGATAGAATTGATTCTGGGACTTCACAATCCCAAATTAGTGTTATACCAACTACACCAAACCCCAAAGGGTAAAAAAAAAACATGTGGCTTTATTGCTCAGGAATTCATAAGAAGTTGTGAGTGCCAAAATCAAACCTGGGACCTCCTGATTTCAAATCAGACTTTCTACCTACAGGGTAAAAATAACACATGGTTTTACTGCTTGGGAATTCATAAGAAGATTGAGTGTCAATAATGTATGCACCAGAATCGATCCTGGGTTCTCCCAATTCTAAGTCAGATGACCTACCAACTATGCCAAGTCATGCAAGGTAAAAAAAACACATATGGTTTTACTGATAGGGAATTTATAAGATGATTGAGTGCCAGTACTGTGAGCACCAGAATCGATCCTGGGTTCTCCCAATCCTGTCAGATGATCTACCAACTATGCAAAGCCAGGCAAGGTAAAAAAAACACATGGTTTAACTGCTTGGGAATTCATAAGAAGATTGAGTGCTAGTACTGTATGCACCAGAATCAATCCTGGGTTCTCCCAATCCTAAGTCAGATGACCTACCAACTATGCCAAGCCATGCAAGGTAAAAAAACACATATGGTTTTACTGGTTGGGAATTCATAAGATGATTGAGTGCCAGTACTGTGAGCACCAGAATCGATTGGGTTCTCCCAATCCAAAGTCAAATGACCTACCAACTATGCCAAGCCATGCAAGGTAAAAAAACACATATGGTTTTACTGATAGGGAATTCATAAGATGATTGAGTGCCTGTACTGTGAGCACCAGAATCGATCCTGGATTCTTTCAATCCAAAGTCAGATGACTTACCAACTATGCCAAGCCATGCAAGATAAAAAAACACATGGTTTTACTGTTTGTGAATTCATAAGAAAAATTGAGTGCCAGTACTGTATGCACCACAATTGATCCTGGGCTCACCCAATCCTAAGTCAGATGATCTACCAACTATACCAAACCATGCAAGGTAAAAAAACACATATGGTTTTACTGTTTGTGAATTCATAAGAAGATTGAGTTCCAGTATTGTATGCACCAGAATCAATCATGAGTTCTCCCAATCCTAAGTCAGATGACCTACCAACTATGCCACGCCATGCAAGGTAAAAAAACACATATGGTTTTACTGCTTGGGAATTCATAAGAAGATTGAGTGCTAGTACTGTATGCACCATAATCGATCCTGGGTTCTCCCAAATCTTAAGTCAGATGATCTACCAACTATACCAAACCATGCAAGGTAAAAAAACACATATGTTTTTACTGTTTGTGAATTCATAAGAAGATTGAGTGACAGTATTGTATGCACCAGAATCAATTGTGAGTTCTCCCAATCCTGTCAGATGACCTACCAACTATGCCAAGCCATGCAAGGTGAAAAAACACATATGGTTTTACTGCTTGGAAATTCATAAGAAGATTGAGTGCTAGTACTGTATGCACCAGAATCGATCCTGGGTTCTCCCAAATCTTAAGTCAGATGATCTACCAACAATAAGGTAAAAAATGCATAGTTTTACTGCTTGGGGATTCATAAGAAGATAGAGTGCCAGTACTGTGTGCACCATAATTGATCCTGGGTTCTCCCAATTCTAAGTCAGATGATCTCCCAACTATGTTAAACCATGCAGGGTAAAAAAAACATATATGGTTTTACTGCTTTGGAATTCCTAAGAAGATTGTGTGCCAGTACTGTATGCACCATAATTGATCTTGGGGTCTCTCAATCCTAAGTCAGATCTACCAACTATGCCAAACCATGCAAGGTAGCTTCTGTATAATGGAATGAGAGGGTTATTATTATATGTAAAAAGTCTGAGAACAAATGTTAAATGAAAATATGTATTTGCTCTAATTTTGTTTTAAGTTTTATGACTGTAGTCTTTATGAGGGAAGACCCAAAAAACTGGAATTGTTTTCTATAAGTGCACCTGCTATCATACATGCTTCTGTTACATAGCTTTTGCAAGACCCTTTGCATTACTCTGTCAAATTGCACTGCCATGTGAAATCATGAAGTCCTATAGCACTTTTTTTGTAAAAGTGTGCTTCATGTATTTGGCAATATTTTGTAATGGCTAAAAACTTGAAGTAATATGAAATTTCTGTTTTCTTTTGGGGAAAGTGGCACATAAAACAATTAGAGTGCTTGAAATAGATTACAAGAAAGTTGTTCTGGCAAAAAAAAAAAATTCATATGTCAAAGCGTTGACCAGGAAAAAAACCCGAGCCAGCTGCTTGAAAGGCAGCTATGCTAATTGCTAGGCCACCAATGCTTGACCAAAATAACAACACAAGTTTGCAAATGAAATTGACCATGTCCCAAAAAATCATAACAAGTGAAGTCCAATTTTAAGATAATCCTAATATTTTTTTATTGTATCTTTAATGGCATGATTTTTTTTTCTGTTCTTTCATGATTGAAAAAAATGCTTTTTTTTTTTTTTTTGCTGACTTTAAAATTGTGGGAAAAAAACAATATAGGTATTAAAATGCCTCACTTTTGTAAGTGTTTTTGGACAAGTTTGAACAGTGAAAAATATATTTGGATGGGCAGTACATTGAAAAATATTAAATAAATTTGTAACACTTAAAGATAAATAATTTTTTATTAGAAAATTCCGGTTTTTTTTTGGGTCCCCCTTTCTATTTATAAACAGCTTAGTAAATCAAGAATTGAGGTTTAATATAACATAGTCTATTAATTTGAATTATTTAAAAGCAATAATAAAACCCCATGTTCTTGGTTTATGAATTTACAATCAGCTAACAAGTGCTGGAAAAAAATATTCAGCATTTTCTAATGTGAATGGTCATCAGCTTCATAATTTAAATATTTTATTAACTGTCTAAGCCAAATGTTTGTCTTAGATGTACAACAGTAGCACATATTTTAACATGGTATTCTGTTTTCAATAAGTTAAAAGATGGTGCATTTTATATGATAGAATTATTGCAATTAAATTATTTATATACAGAGGTATCATTTTACCCAATTTATTGTTTGCAAATGATTATTGGCCCTCTATCAATGCAATATATGGCTATTAAAAAATTTTAAAAGTATGATGATAAGATCATATTAACAATGTTCTTCTGCTTTCTGGATCTGATGCTATAGAATATGATATTATAAAATCATATTTCTGTTAAATTGGACACAAGAAATTACCGATTAGTGAGACTATGATTCATCATCACCAACCATTATCAATCCACTGTAGAATGAAGGTCTCTACAAGTTCAATCCATCTTCTCCAATCTTTAGCTTCTCTTCTCCACATCACCCCTGCACATTTTCTTATTTCATCCATCCGTTTCACATGTGGTCTTTTTCTGTGTCTTATACAATCTCTTGGAATTTAGTTTAAGATTTCAATTGTCCAGCTATTATCAGTTCTTCTAGCAATATGTCCAGCCCAACTCCAATCTTTTATTTTTCAATGAGGTCAGCAACACATGTTTGTTCTTTTACCCATATATTGCATTTTCGATTTCTTTTATCCATATATTGCATTTTTGATCTCTTCTTGTTACTCCTAACATGCATCTGTCCATACTTCTTTGAATGGTCTGAAATCTCTGTATTGCTTTTCTATCAAGTGTCCAAGTTTCAGATCCATAAGTAAGAACTGGTAAAACACATTTATTAAAAGCCTTTCTTTTCAAACACATAGGCATATTTTTTCTTTTAGTATCAAGTTATTTCTACCAAAAGCATAGTGAGACTATGGTTAATATATATTGGATATATTATATATTGAATGTGAATATGATTTTTGTAAGAGAGGCACATCCTGTTCACATTATAAAAGTTATCTCAAAGACATTCTAAGAAATGCAAAACTGACTGGTTTTATTACAAAGATAACTTTGAGAATTGAATAAACTGGAAAGCTACAATTAGATAAGGGGTTTGATTTTTTCATTTAAGAAGGTTTGATACAGAAATT
Source organism: Epiperipatus broadwayi (assembly GCA_028023455.1). Taxonomy (NCBI): domain Eukaryota; kingdom Metazoa; phylum Onychophora; class Udeonychophora; order Euonychophora; family Peripatidae; genus Epiperipatus; species Epiperipatus broadwayi. The sequence goes on along the minus strand of JAQFVV010000236.1, from coordinate 617,256 downwards.
AGGTTAAAGCATCACAGAGTATCAAATAAGCAGGCTAATAATATAGGCATATTTGTGTTTCAAAAATAGTTAGAAAACCCCCATCTTTCATGTGACATGATCACCATTTCATATGCTTACACATGCTGTTATTAAGAATAATGTGATGTTGATGTCATGCACCAAACTCTCTATATAGTAGTACCACCAAGAGGATGCCTTTGTAATCAATGGATGCAGGTAGACTTGTGCATAAAATCCCTATCTAGTGACTACTCATCCAGTTTGGAGATGTTGGATGAAGATTTTATGCACAAACCTTCCTGCATCCATTGATTAAAAAGGCTTGCAGTTAGCCACACTACTGTATAGAGAGTTTGACACCATCTTTAATGTATTATCATTATTATATCTTTTGCTTGGAGTTCTCATTTATGAATGGTTGCTGCTGATGTTATAATCAAGAATATTTGTATATGATTGATGTTATCCAATATAGACTTCATTGCCAAGTGGATTATACACTTGTAAACATATCTATATCCAATTAGATGTGATATGTTGGACTATTTCCATCATCTAGGAGTGAATGTTGAATGTATAGACAATTGTAAACTTTATTTAAATTTTTCCAAATACAAACAACTTTTTTTTTTTCATATATCAAATGTGTTGACCAGGAAGCGAACCCGGACCAGCTGCTTGGAAGGCAACTATGCTAACCACTAGGCCACCAATGCTTGTTAGTAATAACACACAAATAGACAACACAAGTTAATTACTAACAAGTTGTTTGTATTTGGAAATTTTAAATAAAGTTTAAAATTTTCTATACATTCAACATGGAAATAGTCCAACATATCACATGTAAAAATATACCATCATCACAAACCTTCAGACAAATATCCATATCCAAGGTTTCAGATCAAGATAAAAATTGGAAGTATGTTCATCATATTCTAAACACTCTTGAAATTTTTGTGTCATATAATTATATTAAAATTAGATATCTATTATTAGTTAGTTAAATGAAATTTAGCAATTTTAATGTAGACAGGGAAAAAAAAAGATTCACTTCACCTTTTGCTATATTTCTATTTTAGTGACTATTGTTTCCATATTGTAGCCTACTTTAAAGACTTAACATTTTTACCTATTAATAGGAAAAAGGTGTAATATAATATAATCTTCAAAAGCAACCATCCATTATGTTTATTCTACTTCAGTGCCATCTATTGCAAGCTGAAATAAACATTAAGCATGAAATGACAGTTCACAATCCCAGGGTAAGTAATAATATTCAAACAATCACTTCCACTTAACAAAGGCTACGAATTAGGCTGGAGCTGTGAATTATAATAATTGATTCTCATATTTAGCAATAGCGGTTCAGTAATAGAATAATCGGAATAAATAATTACCCGTAAATTCGTAATGCGAAAATAGAGAAAGTCATGTGATGTTTTGTTGATATATACTAAAATTCTGATATTACTGATTCTCATAAAAATAATAAATATAACTTTTCTAGTAGAATAATTATTATTATACTATATATAAAAAAACTTGAGTTTTTTTGATATTATAACAACTTTTAAACGCTATCTTTTATCATTAAGCAGTTATTCTTTGCACAAACGCAACTAAAATTAAATGGCTTGATAAAAAATCAGAATTTTTAATGAAAACTAATGATCTGATTTTAAATGGGCCAGCAAATATTTTTAGCAGTCATATATGTTAAGTATTAGACTTTTCGGCGAGCAGTTAAGTAGTTGCAGTAATCATTTCTTAATCTGAGTGCCCGTTTACGTACATGTCATCGTAAAGATTATTTTTAAAACTAAACGCAGTTGTTTCCTAAGATTAAATTACCACGTTAATTAATACTTTAACACATTAATGATTTTTTTTAGAAAATAAATTAAGATTATGTATGTATGCGTTTCCGCGCATGTGCGTGTGTGTCTTCAAAATAAAATATTTGGAATTTTAAAATATTATTAAATAAAATAAATTATACTGTTAAATCATCATCATCATTCTAAACCAAAATTGATCCGCAGTCGGATAAAGATCTCTCCACGTTTAATCCAGTTTCTTCGATCTATAATCTCTTCTCCTCATGATACCAACGAACTTTTTTATTCTCCGTATATCTTACACGTGATCTATTTCTAAGCCTTTTGTAATTTCTTGGAATGGGATTAAAATTTTAACTGTCCATTAATTATCTATCATCTTTTCTAGCAATATGTCCATCCTATCTCCACTCCATTCCCCCAATTCTTTCAATAATAATATCAGTAATATAAATTTATTCTCTCACTTATATATTTCATTTTCAATTTCTTTTTGTTATTCCTAAAATACATCTCTCTGTACTTTATTGAGAGGTCTGAAGTCTCTGTATTGCCCTTTTGTAAAGTGTCTAAGCTCTAGATCCATAGGTAAGAAATGATTAAAAACTTTCATTTTCCTACACAAGCATATTTCTTTTTAATATTAAGTTATTTCTAAAAAAGTATTATATTCAAGTTTAATTCTATAGTGGATTTATGGTTTTGTTTTTTACTTAGATTTCAAATTATCTGTTTAAATAATATTTATTTTATAAAGCGCAGACGGTATTGAAATTAAACTGAGAGACTGCAAATTTCTTAAGCGCTTATGACTATTAACAGCCAATCAGATCGTAAACACTGGGACAGAGAATTTCACAAGAAAAGGGTGGTTCCACCCTCTTCTTTACTTGTCTTTCTATATATCCAAGCCAGTCCAAAGTACTTAGATCTGAAGGCGTGAATCTTAAATATCTTCACACTCAACTTTACTGAGTTCAAATTACAAACATACAGCGTGAAATCTTTCGATTTACTATGCAGTGGTTTTTTGATGTTATAACTTGCAGCAACATATGTAAATAATATTTATTTTATAAAGCACAGACGGTATTGAAATTAAACTGAGCGACTGCAAATTTCTCAAGCGCTTATGACTATTAACAGCCAATCAGATCGTAAACACTGGGACAGAGAATTTCACAAGAAAAGGGTGGTTCCACCCTCTTCTTTACTTGTCTTTCTATATATCCAAGCCAGTCCAAAGTACTTAGATCTGAAGGCGTGAATCTTAAATATCTTCACACTCAACTTTACTGAGTTCAAATTACAAACATACAGCGTGAAATCTTTCGATTTACTATGCAGTAGTTTTTTGATGTTATAACTTGCAGCAACATATGTAAATAATATTTATTTTATAAAGCACAGACGGTATTGAAATTAAACTGAGAGACTGCAAATTTCTCAAGCGCTTATGACTATCAACAGCCAATCAGATCGTAAACACTGGGACAGAGAATTTCACAAGAAAAGGGTGGGTCCACCCTCTTCTTGACTTGTCTTTCTATATATCCAAGCCAGTCCAAAATATTTAGTAAATCGAAAGATTTCATGCTGTATGTTTGTAATTTGAACTCAGTAAAGTTGAGTGTGAAGATATTTAAGATTCACGCCTTCAGATCTAAGTACTTTGGACTGTCTTGGATATATAGAAAGACAAGTAAAGAAGAGGGTGGAACCACCCTTTTCTTGTGAAATTCTCTGTCCCAGTGTTTATGATCTGATTGGTTGTTGATAGTCATAAGCACTTGAGAAGTTTGCAGTCTCTCAATTTAATTATCTATTTAAATTCATTCAACTTTGCATGTTTCTTTTTATCTGCAAAAAGAGAGAGAGAGAGGGAAGTATTGAGAAGTTTATTATTCTTAAATCTTCTCCTTTACTTTTTTTTGCATTTCTCTTTTTATATTTATATATATTACAAAAAAGTCAAGTCAGATGTCACATGATCTAATTTAATAAGCTTGTATTTACAAATGTTATATATAGAACTCACAAAATAAGCTCTTAACAAGCTTTAGAGAATATTCTCAACCCCAGACCTGTTTCTGCTACTGCATCATCGGTGGGGTGCTAGGAGATTCAAACATTAGATTAAAAATATCAGAACAAGCCCAGCACTTTATCTAATGTATAACTATTAAATAGAAAATCTGAAATTTTTAGACATCCATATGTCTTTCAATCCAGCTATCTAACTTACATAATCATATGGGACTGAACTAAGTTCAGATACATCATATATTAATAGCTTTAGCAATATAAAATCATCAAAGCCTTATGACTTCAGCTGCTCATTTATTAATCATTTTTCAAAAAATATATTTGTTTCTACTATATTTTACTCTCTTATTTTTTCCACTAATAAATATGTTTGTTCCCATCCATATGATTTACTTTCAATCTCTGTTATTATTTCCTACATACTTCTCTTCAGAATTAACTATATAGTCTAAATCCTTGCCTATTTTTAGTAAGCACTCAAATTTCAAATCCATATATAAACATTGTAAAATACATTTGTTTAATAACCTTCATTTTCTATTACATAGGTTTATTTTTTAAATACAATTTAAAGTTATTGCCACCAAAAGTATTTTATCCAATAAAAACATAAAGCAACTAAATTTTAGAAAATACTTCTCGGGTTTGAAGATTTATTTCTATATATATATAGGAAAGAATGTATATTTTATTAGTTGCAAAGCAAAATATATATTTGACTATAAGAGTAGTTAGATGCTAGTTATCTTGGGATAACAATTTTAATAAAATGGTATTTTAAAAAAATGATAGACAAGTAAGTTAAATAAAAAAAAAAAGATTTATTTTTGTTTACAAATTAAAATTTGGTTGTGTCATTTTAAAGGTCAATTATTCAAACTTTGAAATAAAATAAGATTTAAAAGAAAATTTTAATTTTGTTTTGTTACATATCAAATCTATAAAAAAATAATTTTTATATTGGAACAAATATTTTTATTGTTATTAATAAATATAGCTTTACTTCTCACTATATGTAAAATATATAATTGTTAATTAGAGAAGATATTAATTAGTATTAAAGTTTATCGGCTTAACGTTTTCGAGGATCCATGCCTCATATTCATAGCCTTCATAAAATGTATAATAAAATATGCAAATATAAATATTCAAATAAGCTAGTATTACATAGCCCATTTCTTCGAGATCTCAAAGCTCAGAAAAACAGCAATACGTCCTCTGTATTCTTGGAGCATGCTAAACAATCTGGACACAACTTCACACCCGCCAATCCCATAATATTGTGCTCAGAATCAAATGATCACAAAAGAAAAATAAAGGAGGCATTTTACATCAATGGAAACATCCATGCCATTAATAGAAAGGATACTTGCTTCGAGATCTCGAAGAAATGGGCTACGTAATACTAGCTTATTTGAATATTTGTATTTGCATATTTTATTATACATTTTATGAAGGCTATGAATATGAGGCATGGATCCTCGAAAATGTTAAGCTGATAAACTTTAATACTAATTAATATCTTCTCTAATTAACAATTATATGTTATTAATAAAATTAGTTAAAAAAATATGATTAGAAAAATAATAGAATATGATTTATTATTTTAATCAATGATAGTTTAAATAAAATGTGATTTAAAATTTTATTGGAAACTAGCAGTCTGTCAGCATCTCTAATCTTGTTTTTGTTTTACAATCATCATTAGCAGCTTGTAAAAATGTTTCAGTTTATATTTACTAAAACAATAAAGTCAATTACTCAATGCCTTAAAAGAGGTGGCCTTGACTGCAGGTTGAGATTGTTGATAGCTAAAGGGTTAATTGTTATTATACAAACTTTAATATTATTTTTATTAGCAGCCAAGTTATGAACAAAGATAAATATAAAATGGATATTATGATTTTACAGTGTCTAATTCCTGTGTGTGTATTATTTGACCTGGATCAATGTAGCCTAAATTGATTATTTATCTCTGGCCTGATATGTGATCAAACTTTCTGAGTTCTGATAAACCCATGATAAAAAATTATACAGTCAGTTATCAGCTATATATTAAGATAGTCAATCTTCATACTTTAATGGACAGGCTTCAAACTACTCCAACCCACAACTCTTCAGCCATCCATTTCATTGAAAATCTGATGATGGAATGTTCAAAGCTGACATTAGTGCCAAGGTTGTCATCCTACTCATCCTACCCATGTTGACCATTAGGTCATTCTGACACCTCATGTTGTACTGGAGAATAATCCATTTACATACATATGTGAGGGATGGGCAGACACACTAACATGAAGGGGTTAGAATGACTAAATGGTTAACATGGGTAGGATAACAACCTTGGCACTAACGTGGGTTTTGAATGTTCCATCATCAGATTTTCAGTGAAATGGATGGCTGAAGAATTGTGGGTTGGAGTAATTTAAAGCCTGTCCATTAAAGTCTGAAGATTGGCTATCTTAATACAAAGCTGAGCACTGATTGTATATATGTGTGAGGATAGTAATCTGGACCAACTGATGATTGCTGGTTTTGCTTGAAATACATATATTGGTGATTATTTATCTTTTCAACATGTGTATGATCGGGTGGGTCAGCAATATGAGATGACATAAAAGAGTTGAGGATTGTGTGAAAGTCTGAGTTCGAATCCCTTATATTACATTATATATGTACAGGTGTGTGTAAGCCTGTACAGTATATTAATTTAGATAAAAAATTATGCTTGTCACAGAATATTTGTTTTGGAGAGGTGAAGAAATATGATTTAAGGAAATATGATCTGAATAAATTAAAACTTGAAACAGATAAAGGCATTAAAAAGAATTACTGTTTCTACATTTTTAAGGAAGACTTGCAGCATCTTCAAAGCCGAAATAGACTCCTTAACTAAAATCAAACAAAGGGAAACATGTTAAGCTTAATATAAAAGAGATTTTTAACTGATGATATTGATAAAACATTAACGTTTAAAAGGGTGATCACTTGAAGGATGGTACTTTTAAATATTTGTTATTTTATAATTTAATGCAATGATGTTTTGAATATTTTAAGTCTTATTGTGAAATAAATATTTTTTTATTAGTTTAATGTTCTCTTCTCATAAGTTTTACTATATAAATTAAATTTATAATAGTTGGGGAGCTAATAGTTCATATCCTACTGAATTAGTTGTAATAGTGTTTTTAATACCACTGGTTGGTGTAGTATATCCTTCTATAGATTTCCCAGTTTTGGGACAGTGCTCTGGTTTTTAATCTAATATAAATTTGTAATCCATGGAAGATCTGATTACCCTTCAGTCATTTAGGAGTGATTACTGGTCTGGAAAAATGATATAGTTTGTAATATTTTTATTATTATAGTAAATGTCTGACCATTAGTTTGATTTATGACTGAATTAAATTATATTTTACTCCTATCTTGTTTCATTTCTGTTATTTGGATTTGAGGATGAAATCTCAAAGATTATTTTAATTATTAAGCACTAACTTTTCATATCTATATGATTATTATAATTTGTGCTAAATTAGCTTTGATGAAAAGAATAAATACAACTCTAATAGCCAGCTATAAGATACATATAGTCTGACTATATATTAATGATGTTACTAATATAATAAATAATACAAGTGAATTAAAGCATTTAAGTTATAAAAAATACATGTCTTTATATAGATAGAAAAATAGATAGTCAATAAGATAAATAGGTAGGTAAGTTGAAGAGAAAATGTATATATATATTGAAATAAATTATTTCATAGACAAAAGATTTTATATATCACGTTTTCAGGAGCAATTATGTTCAGTTAAACACAATTTGCAAGTCATAGATAGATAGATAGATAGATAGATAGATAGATAGATAGATAGATAGATAGATAGATAGATAGATAGATAGATAGATAGATAGATAGATAGATAGATAGATAGATAGATAGATAGATAGATAGATAGATAGATAGATAGATAGATAGATAGATAGATAGATAGATAGATAGATAGATAGATAGATAGATAGATAGATAGATAGATAGATAGATAGATAGATAGATAGATAGATAGATAGATAGATAGATAGATAGATAGATAGATAGATAGATAGATAGATAGATAGATAGATAGATAGATAGATAGATAGATAGATAGATAGATAGATAGATAGATAGATAGATAGATAGATAGATAGATAGATAGATAGATAGATAGATAGATAGATAGATAGATAGATAGATAGATAGATAGATAGATAGATAGATAGATAGATAGATAGATAGATAGATAGATAGATAGATAGATAGATAGATAGATAGATAGATAGACAGACAGACAGACAGACAGACAGACAGACAGACAGACAGACAGACAGACAGACAGACAGACAGACAGACAGACAGACAGACAGACAGACAGACAGACAGACAGGCAGGCAGGCATACATACATACATACAGACAGACAGACAGACAGATAGATAGATAGATAGATAGATAGATAGATAGATAGATAGATAGATAGATAGATAGATAGATAGATAGATAGATAGATAGATAGATAGATAGATAGATAGATAGATAGATAGATAGATAGATAGATAGATAGATAGATAGATAGATAGATAGATAGATAGATAGATAGACAGATGGATAGATAGATAAATAGGTGGGTGGGTGAGTAGGTAGGTAGGTGTATGGATAGGTAGATAGGTAGGTAGGTAGATGGGGGGGTAGGTAGGTAGGTGGATGGGGTGGTAGGTAGGTGGGTGGATGGGTGGGTGGGTAAGTAGGTAGGTGGGGAGGGAGGAAGGGAGGAAAGAAGAGAGAAAGGGAGAAAGGTAGGTAGATAGCTAGGTATGTAGGCAGGCAGATAGGTAGGTAGGTAGGTAAGTAGATATGTTATATATAGATCTTGCATATAATCTCTTAACAAGCTTGCAAATAAGCTCTTAACAAGCTTTGAATAATATGCACAACCCCAGACCAGTTTCTCCTACTGGCTTCCTCAGTGAAGTGCTAGGATATTCAAGCATTAGATTCCATATATAACATTTGTAATACAAGCTTGTTAAATTAGGTCATATGACATATGACTTTATTTTATTGTAATAGATAGGTAGGTAGGTAGGTAGGTAGGTAGATAGATAGATAGATAGATAGATAGATAGATAGATAGATAGATAGATAGATAGATAGATAGATAGATAGATAGATAGATAGATAGATAGATAGATAGATAGATAGATAGATAGATAGATAGATAGATAGATAGATAGATAGATAGATAGATAGATAGATAGATAGATAGATAGATAGATAGACAGAATAATAGATAGATAGATAGATAGATAGATAGATAGATAGATAGATAGATAGATAGATAGATAGATAGATAGATAGATAGATAGATAGATAGATAGATAGATAGATAGATAGATAGATAGATAGATAGATAAAAAGAAAAGTATATGATTAGATAAATAGCTACTAGGTAGATGGATAGACAAGTACGTAGACAGGGCTATGACAGATAGGTGGGCATATAGATAAATAGATAAATAGGCAGACACATGGATAGATTAGTAAATAGATAAATAGGTAAATAAAACACATTTGCAATAACACAATTATAAAGTCTCTCCTACAGTTTCTCATAAAGTTAGTTTGAATATGCTGAATATTATGTCTTTCTAATAATTTTACTTACTTATTAAAATCTGACATTAACAGACGTTGCTATTTTTATCAGAATACGAATTGCATTAATTTTCTAATCTTAGAATTCCCTACTGAAGTAATTTACAACTTTTATCCATTATCTTGCTCGCTTATTGCATAAATCATGTATTCTGTTAAAAATTATAAGACATTAAAATAAATGCTATGTTTTGAAAATCATCTACACAATTATTTTTAAAAGTGTTTAAGTATATATTTTATATACCTAATATAAACTGACGGAGACTTCTGATAAACATCTATAACAAATCAAATCAGTCTGCTCTTATTGTGAACTTCTCGAACCCTTATTATCAATCTTAAATAAACTCTGAATGTAAACTATTCTAGACTAGTCAGTCTATCTCTCTATATGTATACTTCATAGAGAATCGCATTTACCAGTTAAGCTAAATACATGAAATGCTTGAATATTCACACAGATATGATAGTGAAGATTAGTGTGTTACAAATATGAAATTTTTGATTGGTTTTAATATAAATGTAGTTAACATTTTACTGCATAATAGAATTACATCTGCCTATCATGCAATTAAGCGGAGCCAGCATTTAGATTAAGTAAACTTAAGCATTGTTTAGCAAAATGCAGGTGTTTTCAGATATCTGGATAGTATTCAACTAGCTATGTCATCAATATTAATCCATAAATAGTATCTATTTTTAGCTATTATATAAACAAAGTTGTAAAACTGCTTAATCCCTCTTTATACAGAAAATTGCATTTGTATAAGTCCAGCATTCTCCTCACTATTTAGTTATAAGGGTATTATATAGAAGCTTTTGACTCACATGTTATCAACTTAAACGGGTGTTTAAATTGAAAAGATGGACAAAATATTTTCTAACTTGTCGGTTCTTTTAGGAAAGAAAATTGTAGAAACTTTTTGCATTTTAGGGGTCTATTTAATAACCATTTTGCTTTTATATAACTGATAATAGGAGATAAATAATTAAAATGTACTGTATTAAAAAATCTACATTTTAGATTATTAGTTTCAAATGTAGTCCTTATTGTACCAAATTCACAACTACCTTTACTTTTTTTTTCATATGTCAAAGCCGTGACGGGGAAGCGAACTCGGGCCAGCTGCTTGGAAGGCAGCTATGCTAACCGCTAGGCCACCAATGCTTGACAACTTCCTTTACTTTGCTGCAATATTGTATATAAATGCAATTTATCCACTCTATTTTGAATTCTTTTTGGCAAAAAACTTTTTATTATACATACATGCATACACAATCTTATGTTTCAAACTGTTCTGGAGTCTTCTTCAGAGCCACTTTTACTTTCATTTTTTAAAAGTAAAAGTGGCTTGAAAAGACTGCAGGTCAGTCTAAATATAAGATTGTGTAGCATATATGTACAATCAAAGGCCTTTTTGCTAAAAAGTATTCAAAGTAGAGGGGATAAATTGCATTTATATTTGTAGTCCTTATATTACTTATTCACACTACAAAATATATACATGTATGCACACAAATAGCTGTATAGATTTAAATTCCTATAACAACTTCAGTTAAAAGTAAAAGAGGATCTCCTTTTTCTTCTATTTAAATGTGTCATAAAAGAGCTAATAATAGCGTTTTAGAGAAAATCTATTTAGCCTTAGGTCTGTCAACTAGCAGATAATAGTTGCCTGGAAACATAACAATAAAGTTATCTGTAACTGTTTACATAGATATAATATTGTTTACATCATTATAAATCTTTGAAAACATTTAATTTAATATATATATTATCAGTAACCTGTAGGAAGTATCTTTCAATATTAGTTTAACAAATCTAACTTTTATATAGTTATATAGAAAGTTGATTATGATGGTGATGATTAAATCTAAAAATGATTATATTTTCTAATCACATCCTGACAATTAACTCTAAGAATTTGTAATAGGGCTTCCCATCCAAAAGTAGTTTATTTTTAGATAACTAATGATAAAAGCAAGCATTTACAGACTCTGGTAGGTCACCTTTTATGCAAAAAGCGACCTTCTGAATGGAAAAATTTCAATTATTCTTATTGTCCAAATCTCTGCTAACAATTGGCATTTTCTCAGTGGTCACACATTCTCTCTAATTTTCTGTACACATGGAAATTATAAGTGCTAGTGTGATCTGTTGAAATGAAATCTAAGATACAAATGGTACTGACAATGTGAATTTTATGAAATAAATAAAAATAATCTGTTTATGATATAAATCTCATTTAGACACACAAAGTAAAAATTATTGCAGAATGAATTCATAAAATTATCAAGCATACTAAAAGAAAATAGCTAAATAATTTAATTACTCATATAATAAATAAAAGGATTACATTAAAAGGTCTTACCATGGTATAACTAACATTGTATTAAGTGTACTTATAAACTTCCATTGCTGATCAGTACAGTCACATCCTGTGATATTTATTATCCTTCCATGAGATCTGATTATTTAGCTAGAAAATTGTTCTTTCTTAAGTATTCAGTCACAAACAATGGTGGGGAAAAGATTTCTTTATAGGCATAAATGAATTATAATTATCCAGCTGCTGTGACATTTCTGGATCGATTTCAAGGCAGTCCTAAAAGTTGTTTCACATATTTATGGTAGCTGGTACACCTTTAGATTATAACAACAAATTGTATGTTTTTTTTTCACAAAATAACTAGCCCTAAATAAAGTTTTTATTTTTTATAACTACAATTTAGATTTGACAACTCATTTCTTTCCAGATAGTTATATATATATAATTGAACAAGTTCAAAAAGATATTTCTTTCCAGATAGTTATATATATATAATTGAACAAGTTCAAAAAGAAAAAGAGCTTTTCCTGAAATTCGAATTATAATTTAAATTTCTGCTTGGTCAGATGTTTTTCATTGCTCCATTCTTTTTAATGGCAACTACTAGCCTGATTATTGTTTTAACTTTAAAATCCAATGATAAAAAATGTGGGCCCATCTTCCCTTTTACTTCTTTTCTAATTAATATAGTTCTTCTTATATTGCATAGAGTTCTGGATTTGTTTTTCATTATCTACAAAACTAATAAAGTTCTTTGTCTTTTTTTAAATATAGTTGTATAGCGTAAAGTTATTTTAATGTAAATAATCAAGAAATTTTACTAGGGCAGTTTCAACCTGTAATTCTAAGAAAAAGATAATCAACCTTCCTCATATGTGTCTTACTATAATATTCAATTAGCAATATTAAATATGAATAACTTTTGATCCAAGTCACAAGATAAAGACTTTGAAAAGATAAGAATGGCCATCTTATCTTTGTACCTAAATGCAATTATATAGGCAAATATTAAACATCTTTAAATGAGGTATCTTTGCAAAGTCTGTATCTTGTGATTTGAATCAAGGGTTTACTTATATTTAACATCACTAATTGAATATTATAGTATGGGATACATATGGGGTGTTGATTACCTTCTCCATAGAATTTAATCTATTTTGTTTTTCATTAAAGCATCATTATGGGGATTAATTTTTTTTTATATTTAAATTAATATATTTTATATCCTTTATGTATTTTTATTCATTTTTTAATCCAAGTAAAACACTTATATATCTCTTATACATGCACACCCACACATGAACAGTCTAAGTTGAACTTTTGAAAGCATGCATTCATCTCTGTAATTATTATTTTCTATGACAATTTTGAATAACTCACTAAATATTTATTATTTCATCAATATACTGTTGAACATCACTTTTAAGGCTCTGTTCACAACATTGCAATATGTAACAGTCAAGTAGTAACTTCTAAACACCAGTAATAAATAATAAAAATTGGTATCATGTTCAATATGGTTTACAATAGTAAATTAGCTGTTTCTTATTGTAATCCACAATTAAATATGGAGAGTTAATTTGAAATGTAGCAGTCAAAAATATATATCTTAAAAATTGACTTTCAAAAAACAAATATTTAAGTTTACATTGCAGCATTATTTCTTCATATTTTCATACTAGCTTTAAATTAACTTTATTAGGTTTACTATATACATTGGAGATTATTTACAAGTCTCATTGAAAAAAAAGAGATTTCATGCATAATCATGTATGGAACATTATAACTACAGAGAAGTTTTAATTATTTATTAATCATCTCATATAAAATTATTTTTTAAAAAAAAAACAAAATGTATGGCATGAAGGTATTAAAACTCACGTATATTTTTTTTTAGAAAATTGAAAAATAAACCTTACTCTGCACTAAATATTATTATTGCTTTTATTTTCTATTTATTGTATATATTATATTCAATGTTTTTATAGTTATATGATATAAATAAAGTGGTTTTTGGGTTAAACAATATATTATTTTGGATTACTTTCTGACATTTTGACGAAATAGTATCTACCACAGACAGACAGACAGATAGATAGAGACAGAGAGATAGATAGATAGATAGATAGATAGATAGATAGATAGATAGATAGATAGATAGATAGATAGATAGATAGATAGATAGATAGATAGATAGATAGATAGATAGATAGATAGATAGATAGATAGATAGATAGATAGATAGATAGATAGATAGATAGATAGATAGATAGATAGATAGATAGATAGATAGATAGATAGATAGATAGATAGATAGATAGATAGATAGGTAAGTAGGTAGGTAGGTAGTTGGGTGGATGGATGGATAGATGGATGGATGGGTGGATGATAGATGGATAGATAGATAGATAGATAGATGGATGGATAGATAGATAGATGGATAGATAGATAGATAGATAGATAGATAGATAGATAGATAGATAGATAGATAGATAGATAGATAGATAGATAGATAGATAGATAGATAGATAGATGGATGGGGAGTGGGTGGTGGGTGGGTGGGGGTGGGTAGTTAGGTAGGTAGGTAGGTAGGTAGATAGATAGATAGATAGATAGATAGATAGATAGATAGATAGATAGATAGATAGATAGATAGATAGATAGATAGATAGATAGATCGATCGATCGATAGATCGATAGATAGATAGATAGATAGATAGATAGATAGATAGATAGATAGATAGATAGATAGATAAACATGATTTTATTATAAAGAGTTTTTTGACCCTGACTTCATCTCATATCCTATAGGTGATATGTTATTATATGAGTTTTGTGATGGAAAGAGAAGTAATAGTTGGAATATGAATGTGGATATTAATTAGGATTATTCTAGCTGGGATGGTTCCCATAATATATGTTTTCAAGTGTATATTATTATATTTGATTATTTATTTTGATATCCATGGTTTGGACAGATTACATTATTATTGTTCATTATAACATCACTACCCAATTTTAAGTAATTCAAGGACTATACTAAAAATATATTTATCTGCAGGCATATTCCAACATAATAATTACACAAAAATTGTGCACTAAACATGTGCACATTTCCTGTGAATGCTTAAAGCAAGCACATTGGGTCAAAACAGTGACAATTCTTTACCATACCCTATATTTGAAAAATTTATGAGCATATAGTGTTGTAAATAAACCTCAAATTGTTACTTTATTTTCTCACTTGAAAAAAATAAAAATCTTTAGGCTGGCTGCACAAATCTTTAAAACAGGCCTCATGACCCATAGCCCATGTTTGAGACAGGTATTCATCACATTCTAATGTATGTATGTACTTTTTAATAAGTAATTTTATTTTTAAGTAAAACAAAAAAAAAAAACATTACTTTGGGCATGGGAAGACTTTACTCTGAAAAGATATCTTGAAAAGGAGTTTTTAATTCACAGAATGCACATTCATAAAATTACATGTGGAAATGCATACTAGTGGCTACTGTTTATCTTCAAAGTAATCCCCTTGTGCATCTATACATTGATTAAAATGGCATTCTCATTTCTGGAAGCACATACTGGAACGCCAGAAAGTCTCTCACAATGAGTGCACTATGATCCATTTTTATGCCAAAGCATATACATGGATATTTATTGTTCTCTCAATAGTTAATTAATAACTAGTCTATATACTTAAAATTTACACACGTTAGTATAAACATGTTCAAACACAAATGTTTCATACTCATGTTATTTTAATACCAATTAGATACAAGTGACATCATGTGACCATTCTAAGAATTAAATGATCACACTTCGCATTTCTTCAATTATATGAACTACCTACATACCTATAATTTAATGCATAAAAGTTTGCAAAGTGAGCAGAAATAAAGTATACTATTTGGCAACCAATACTGTTTTTCATTATAGTTTATATAATAAATATTTATATAAAATATAATAATAGTATGCAAATATTTTTCAATTACTGCTTTTCAAAAAAGTAAACTCATCAAATCTCACTTATGAAATAAAAAATTTCTGCCTTATAAGTGACCTGTATTTTTGTTTGTTTTTTTAAAAAAGAAAACATTTTCACTCTTGTAGTCATAGAATAGAGAAACATATTTTCTCTATTCACATGAACTTAATTGCAGTAAGAGAAAACTAAGAAGCCTTACTGAAACCTTATATAAGTACATAAAATGTTTTTCGAAGTTAAAAGTTTAAATAATACAAATAATCAAAGACCTTGAAGACGAAAAATATTTTGAAGTCTTATTTTTTACGATATTAAGAACCTGAGATACTGAAAAATTGTTATTCAAATTCATTATAAATTATTAGCAGTGAATGGTAACTTATATAATGCGCGCATAAAATTATTCAGAGTGCCAGATAAATACATGTGTGAATAGACAAATAGGCCACTTACTAAGTAGGTAGTTTGATAAAAAGATAAATGAAAACATATGCAATTAGATAGATAGATAGATAGATAGATAGATAGATAGATAGATAGATAGATAGATAGATAGATAGATAGATAGATAGATAGATAGATAGATAGATAGATAGATAGATAGATGGATGGATGGATGGATGGATGGATAGATGGATGGATAGATAGATAGATAGATAGATAGATAGATAGATAGATAGATAGATAGATAGATAGATAGATAGATAGATAGATAGATAGATAGATAGATGGATAGATAGATAGATGAATGGATGAATAGATAGATAGATGTATATATTGATAATGAGACAAACAATGAAGTAGATAGATAGATAGATAGATAGATAGATAGATAGATAGATAAATAGATAGATAGATAGATAGATAGATAGATAGATAGATAGATAGATAGATAGATAGATAGATAGATAGATAGATAGATAGATAGATAGATAGATAGATAGATAGATAGATAGATAGATAATCAAATACACAAATAGATAAATAAGCATGTAGGTAGAAAAACATATATAAATCAATAAAAATGTGTAAAATAATAGATTTATCAAATATTACATTCGGATCCTAATTTTGTAACAGTATAAAATTGATATATAATTTAGTTAATGATTTTCTTACATTGTAATTGATATTGTGTGTGGCAATACACATAGTGAGTTTTGCTTGTTTTAAAACAGTTATATACAAGCATAAGAAGTGGTGGTATGTGATGTTTATTGACTTAAAACCAATCCTGCCTAATAGGATAGTGATGGCTATGGTTATTAAAGAACCAAAGACACCAAAATGTATGGGTACTGAACTGGGTTCAGACCCATATGACTATATAAGCTAATGGTCTTGGATTGAAAACATTAAGGTGTTTTGAGTTTAAGACTCATAGTTTTGTAGTTAAGTGGAGATAAAAGATGATTGCTAGAGGGTTGCCTTAGATCCTAAGATCTAGGTGCAGTGCTCTCAGATCCAAGGCTCCTCAATGATGAAGATCACAAGCCAGAAACTAGTCGGGGATATTGGATGAGCAGGCACTAGATGGGGATTTTATGCACAAGACTTCTGGCATCCACTGATTACTCTAGCTTGCTGTGTGTGGCAATACGTATAGTAAGTTTTGCCTGTTTTATAACAAATTGTACTAGTATGAAATATTTATAAAATACTAATTAATATAAATATAATGTGATCGATAAACCATAAATAATTACAAAATCCTGTTTTGAGTAATAAAAATGTATTAATATAATAAACGTAAAAAATATATAATAAAATATTTAAATTTAGAAAGGAATTAATTAATTTTGATTAGAATATTTGACTATGGGTTAATTATCAGTTGTGTAATTACAAATGTATAAATTACTTATTAAATTATCTCTCAGATGTTGCAAGAAACAATACACTAATAAACCTAAAAAAATATTATATATTTATTACCAATTATAATTAAACCCTTAAAAAAATATATATATATAAAGAAAAGATAATTAAATAAGTATGTTTTAATTTGTTTCCTATTTATTTTACAATCATAAATATAAAATTATGAATTTAAGTAGAACTTTATACTATCATCAAGATATATAAAATATGCATTGCCCTAGGTATAATTCGCTAGATATCTATTACTTTTCAAATATAGGTAAGTACTGAAACAAATAAACATACTATAAAATTTTACAAAATCAAAATTAGTATTAAGAAAGATACTATATTTAAGTTTTGTTTTAATATAATCTTTTTTTTTGATTAATTTATATTTTATGTAATATAGACCACACATATTTTACAATTAATAAATAAATAAATATATAATGAAAACATATGACCTGGTTAACTTTTGAAAGAATCATAGGATAGTCCTTTAACTGATTATTCATTAAAACATATTCATTAGTATATAATAAACATAACAATATTTTCAGAATACTGTGGAATTAAAATTCATAAGTCCTAAGAGCTCTTACTTTAGACCTCGAAAGCGCTTAGCGTGTAATAATTTCTGTGTATCTTTATAGCTTCTCATTCAAGTGTGGCATATGCTTTGTTAATTTTGTATATTATCTGTAAATAATATGAAGATCTATTAACCCATAAACTTCTAATTATATTATTGGTTGTGTGAGTTAAAAATCAAAGCTTTTAATTGGCCAACTCACAAACTGAAGACAAAGCCAATTGTCAAAATATATTTACCTATAATATTAAATTCACTTCAGATTCGTTTATAAAAAGTATATTAATAATTTGTCAGGTTATGAAAGTGAACGAAAGTTCTTTCAAAAATAAATTGCTATTTATTTATTATAAAATATTCAATTTTGGCAAATTTAAAAGTGAACATACAAACAAAGAGTTTCTGACGTAAATGCTTTTTTTTCAGTTTTACATTATGGAAAAGTAAATTTTTTTTTGCTAAAATCTTCAATATTTTTACTAAAATCTTCAATATTTTTCTAAAATAATTTTGTTTTTTTAGCATATTTTATGAAAATAATTTGTAATTTCTCAAAATATACTTTTATAATACTTTAAATCATATTCGAAATGAAAATCTCAGCATTTTTCTTTATTTTCTTTGATCAGGCAGTTTCTTTGTTCTTTCAAGCCAATCAGAATGTCTTTGTCAGCAGAGAGCCAGCTGAGGGCCAATCACCGACAACCTTACTTTTTTGTTTAGCTTTGGATGTTGTTTATTGATTTTTTTCTTGTAAAATAATTCAGAAGAGGGCAGCATCTTATAGAACTTTTAAAAACCTAACTAATAAGCATAAAACGGCTATCCTAGCACTAAAAATAATGGAATTAGAGTGACATCAATTGTCAACGAGAGGTCTTATAAGAGGGGGGCTAAGAGTTAAATAAGCTTTATGTTTGAAGTTTAATCATCATCCAATCACATCATTCAAAACATAATTTTTTTAATCCTTTTAAATGTAGTATAGAATTTAGTACAATATTCTGTAAAAGCACTGAAACAAACATTAACATTTCCATATTATATGAATAATAGCATTTTTTAATCCCATGGTAAATTTAAACTTTTGGTAAATTCAATCCATAATGCATTTCAATTTACATCCTTTTAGCTATTTTAGTATTGTAGATATTGTAGACAAGAGCATTTCATAAAGTGTTATATTATATTCCTGAAGCATTATAATACTTTATACATAGAGATGTTTTTATTCCAAGATATTTTCAGATCTCTCAACAGACAATGTCTTTTGAAATAAGTGTTTTCTCTTACTGAGTCATACCTTATTATAATGTCAATTCAAATATTATGTTTATAGAAACACATTGACTTTGCTTACTAAAAAGGCAGATGGCAAGAAAATTGAAAATTCAAGAACATAACAGGGATTTAGCCCAACCCTGACAGGTGCTCCTTTTGTAGTATGACCTTTTTATTGAAGTCAACCATTTTATGACATTTTTAAGGAAAATAATTTGAATAACCACAAACATGTTTATTTGCAAATGTATTACAATTCTAGACACATTTTATACAATAATTTATACAATATTTATTACAATCAAGAATATAAATTATTAATTATTCATTTTGAATGGACATACTTTATTTTCAACAATAGAAATTGTAAAAGACTCAGAAAGAGACCACATGTGAGATGGATGGATGAAATAAAAAAGTATGCAGGGGTGATGTGGAAAAGAAAAGCTAAAGATCAGAGAAGATGGATTGAACTTGGAGAGACCTTCATACTACAGTGGATTGATAATGATTGAAGATGATGATTATTATTAAACAATGCAAATATATCCTAAAGCTTTCCTTCCTACATAATCATTCTAATTATATTAATGAGTATAAAAATATTGTAATATTGCAATAAATATTAAAAAATAAACTTTTAAGTGTAATTCATTAGATATAAGAGAAATAAATAAATATTCATTCAGATTTTTTTATAAAAAAAGACAAATAATGAAGATTTCATTGATTTTGAAAAACAGAAATATACTTTCTATAAATGATGACAAATGAGGTTTTTTGTTTACATTACAAATTCTTTTTTTTAATATTTTTAGAAGTTAAATGTGAATATTTAGAATTTATATAAATAGTAAGCAAAATATCTATCAAATAAAGTCAAATTTATTATTTTCTGATAAGTAATAATGGTTTAATCTTAAATTCTATGTTAATGTGAAAACAAAAAAAAATACAAAATATTAAAGAAATAGTAAAGGGATAAAATAATGTAAAGAAAAGTGCTATATTTATATTTATCTTGTTCACAATCACAGTCCTTGAGGTCCTTGTTTTATAAGCTAGTTTAGAGCAACAAGTTTAGTTTTATAGATATAGGGTTTACATTGGTGTTTGGACATATATGTAATAATTTTGGATGGTACAAAGTTAGCACCTTTACATTCATTTACTACATTTTGGATTTTTATGAGGTTATAGTTGGCCTGAAATCTAGGAGTATCATATAGCTAGAGTATTGATGATGATCAGTATATCTCAGTATCCCAACATAATTTTTTATTGTGAGTGATAAATTAGATATTATGTATGAGTATGCAAATGATGATCAGCATGAATCAATAAACCAACCCTATATTATTATTGTGAGTAATAAATTAGGATTTAGGTGTATATGCACCCAATTAATATGTTCTGGCCTAAGATTGGCAGTGCTAGATAATTAGCTTGTTTAAATGTATCTCCCTTTAAATCCAGTCACAATGGTTAACTGTGGATTTCTAATGGATTATTAATTTAATTATTCATGAGTTATACTGGTGAGTTAGCTTATAATAATATAGCTAATTATTAGTAGTATAATTTTTACTGTTCATATAATGCTGCTCTAATATTCCATTTAATATTTGTTCATCTGCTTATTGATATTAAATTTACATCTTTTATTTATGTAAATAAGCATTTATTTTATATAGCATATGTTTTATTTCTATATAAATACTATATCTTGTATTGGTGAGAAAGTATTCATTTATTATTATTAACACTCGCAAAGCGTATGCACAATTAGCATGAAAGGCTGATATTTGACTGTAATTTTTTATTTATGTTATGGGGATAATGGATAATTTCCAATCTTCCCATGTTGCCCTCTTACTTTCTATACCATTACACCATATATATATATATATATATATATATATATATATATTATAATGGTCCAAAAAATAATGAGTCTTATTATATCTGCTGTACAGAGTGCCACTAGGATACTTAAAACCTAGAAAATTTATATAGTAGGCAGATACATAAGTTAAAATTCACATTTGACATGTTTTATTCAGACCATCAGCCCATTGCCACTAGCTCAGTGAGATGCAGAGATTTATAAAATATGAATTCTTATCTAAAAATATTTTCAATATTAAAAAAATAAAAGAAGCCACTGCCAGTAATAACACACACAAACATTTATTTAATATATATAAAATTTAGCATTATTATTTTAGTCTAACTTTTATTTTTTTACAAAACATTATGACTTATTTTACTTTAGATTTTAATTTACAATTTAACTGTCTTTATTTTATTTTAAAAGTTCGCACAGATGAGATTAATATTTATTAGAGCATCAAGTATGAATAGACTACATAGATTGCATTTGAAAAGAAAATATTCTATCCCTGATTTAACCTTAGGCCAAAAGTTCGCAGCCAAACCAATGTCAATCCATGTGATATATCGATGCATTCAATGCAGTATGAATATGACAGCACAAAAGCATACTGTCAAGAATGGACATCTGAACAGCATGGTTAGAAGACAGTGACTCTCATCCAGACAGGAATGCTACATCTGTCTGGCCAGAAGAACAATAAAAAAACTCCATAGGAAGGGACTGCATTTTCCATCTTACTATCCCCTTCCATAGGCAAAAAGGGGGTGTGTGGCATATAATGTAATCCTGCAAGTAGTGGACCTCATACTACATCTACTAATTACACCAATATATCCAATCCATTGATTTAATCTAACTATGAAACAAATAACCTAAGATTACCCTCCCTTAAACTAACATAACTTTGCGAATCTATGCAATCATTCATGCCCAACTTAAATTTAACATTTATATAAGTTTGCACAGGTGAATTTTATAAAAATTTGTTTTATAATGTTGAGTATAGATTGGCCACATAGATTCCACGGTTAAAAACATTTCAAAATAAACATAAACGATCAAAATATAAAGTCATTGATGGAATTGCAGAGGGAAATTTACAAGAAACCCAATGGCATTCATCATAAGATGCCGCATTGACACCAATAACTTAAAAGACATCCGAATAAATACATTTTAGATACTAAACATAAGGTATCATTATTTACCGAATGTCTATATATTTTAATCAAATATGAAAACAAAAACATAATTAAATGTTAATGAATCTATGCAAGCATCTATACCCAACTTAAATTTAACATTTATTACAAGTTGTTTAATGGAAAAAATCATAATTAAACTTAAAAGAACAAAAAAATTAAATGGAAATGATTTTTAAAAAAAAACATCAAATAACATTATTAATATTAATTTACATTGGTCAGATAGGATTCTATTTGTATTATTTACAGAAAGGTTTAGAATTTAGAGTTATTGTTTTGAAAATGTTCACAAAGTTCTTACGGTTTTAAAAAGTTCATCTTTATCCGTTGCTTGCCTTTTGGGATCCAGCCTTAATTCCCCCGATGTCCTGTGGTCCACAATATAAAAAAACGATTGGTCATTTCTCTTTCCTTTTTTTTTTCAAGCAAAACTGAAGGGATTGAAGAATGCATCTTTTCAATCCCTTCTCCTGCAACACATATAGCACACCTTTGCTGTCACATCTCTATCTTCTCTCACAGCTCTTTCTTCACTAAAATTCCAAACTTTTTCTTTTTATATTAATTTTGCAGATTAACTCAACATTACTTCATGATGATGATGACCTTTTCATTGAGGTCGGTTTCCTGAGGGATTTCTTTTATTGGCTATTAGTTTCTATTGTTTTTTTCCTATCTGACCGTTGCTTATACATTTTGAAATGCCCAAGGGCTAGCTTACTTGGACTAATTAAAATAATCATTTCCATTTTACAATAACATTAATTAATTTATTGTACAAACTTAGATATATTTTTATCTTTAAATCTTTACTGAAAATTTAGTTTTAAAATACTTTTTTTTCTTCTTAATAAAGTTTTCGTTTAATAATTTTTCATCTGTGTGATTTTATATATTAAAGTTTAGATGATTTTTAATTTTCAATTTTTAATTCTTAAAAAAAAAAAGTTTTTATTTGCGAACTTTTATTTTTCATGTTTAATTTTAAAAAAATAATGTAACGGTGTATGTGCCCATTACAATATATATATATTGCTTTAAAAATACAGACATCGAATCATAATATTATTACATATATATATATTACATTTGTCTTAGTTTACCATACCAGGTCCTCATTATTAAAAATGAGAAACTGGTCTGCAGATGGAGAATGAGTTGGATTTAGTTTAAAATAGATGGCGCTAAAATAGCAGATAGAGTTGGTTTCTTTGCTTGAAAGATTAATGTTTATTGCATATGCCAATGGTATTTATAAAAGTGAATGATATATTTTGGCTTATTTTTGTTCCATAGTTTGATTTTATAATTATCTTAAAAATCATTATTTTTTTTCTTTCTCTATCTTTACATTACTATTTATTTATCTATCCATCTATCTACGTATCTATCTCACTATCTATCTATCTACCTATGTAATCTATATATATATATTCATTTCTTTTCTGAAAGTGTTTCTCTTCTTTGTTTTTGTTTTCTAAAGTTTGGATGGCCAAATTTGTTTTGAATTACTAATAATAATATTGATATATAAATGGGAAAATATATGGCAAAAATATATTTATTGTCTATGAATATTTGAAAGCCAGGCACTCTTCACAAATCTGGGAGCTTAATTGTAAATATAGGGGATTTGAACTCAGATTTTCAAGCACCCTTCAATTATACACACTATCTCATACAACTGATACACATAACCACATACATGTAGAAAATATAAATAATCACCAATATATGTATTTCATGCTAAACCAGCACTCATCAGTTGGTCCTGATTATCATCTCCCACACATATATGTAATCAGTGCTCAGTTTATAATAAGGTAGCAAATCTTCATACTTTAATGGATAGGCTTCAATCTACTCCAACTTTTCAGCCATCCATATCATTGAAAATCTGATGATGAAAACCCAAATCCCATGCTGATGCCAATATTATTGCAATGCCCATGTTGACCCCGTCACTTTGACCTCTCATGTATAGGACCTTATCCATTTAAATACATATGAGGGATGGGCAGGATACAAACTTGATATATATCAGTTGTATAAGATAGTGTGGATAGTTGAAGGGTATTTGAAAATCTGAGTTCAAATCCCCTATACCTACAATTAAGCTCCCAGGTTTGTGAAGAGTGCCTGGTTTTCAAATATTTATACATCAAGCTTGTATCCTGCCCATGAGGGGTCAGAGTGACTTGGGGTAAACATGGGCATGGCAATAATATTGGAATCAGCATGGGATTTGGGGTTTTTATCATCAAATTTTCAATGTCATGGATGGCTGAAAAGTTGAAGGTTGGAGTAGATTGAAGCCTGTACATTAAAGTATAAAGATTTACTATTTTAATATAAACTGAGCACTGATTATATATGTGTGGGAGATGATAATCTGGACCAATTGATGAGTGCTGGTTTAGCATGAAATACATATATTGGTGATTATTTACCTTTTCTACATGTATGTGGTCATGTGTATCAGTTGTATGAGATAGTGTGGATAGTTGAAGGGTGCTTAAAAATCTGAGTTCAAATCCCCTATACTTAGAGTCTATAAACCAAATTATAAAATCCATATTTAATTTTAAAATGTGATTTTTAAA
The DNA here is from genome assembly GCA_028023455.1 of Epiperipatus broadwayi. Lineage (NCBI taxonomy): Eukaryota > Metazoa > Onychophora > Udeonychophora > Euonychophora > Peripatidae > Epiperipatus > Epiperipatus broadwayi. Next base: position 591,903 of record JAQFVV010000236.1, on the reverse strand, counting down.
AAAATACAAAGCTATTTAAAAAAATAAATAGAGTTACAAAGTTTATTAAATGATTTATAAATATTCCAACAGTTTAACGATTTACTCAAATTTAAAAAATGCTCATATAGAAAATAATTCTATCGAGTTCACATAATCGCAATGACTTGGAAAAAGCGAAAAGGTATGAACGCTTAAAAATTATATTGAATTAATATGCTCTAAATAAAAAAGCACTAAAATGTAAAATTTAATTGCGGATTTAAAAATGAAAATCTATTTTTAAAAAAATGTAAAAAGTGTTGAGAGATGCAGATGATATTAAAGGAGATTCAATACGTAATAAATTCAGTTATTTCACATAAAAATATATAAATTTAATCAAATTTAAAAACCTAGTACATGAAATTGTTAAAAGGTGTTTTAAACAAAAACTTTAATAAGGTGATATTTTAATCAAAAAATTTAACTTCATCAAAAAATAAAAAGATTAGTAATTATTTCTTTAATTCTTTACCTATAAATTTACCATTTCGTTTGGAACATATGAATATCTTTTTTCATAACGAAATGAACTTGATATGTATGTGTATGTTTAAATATATATATATATATATAATTATAAAAACTTATAGAGAGCAAAGTAATAAGTTTAAAATATTACAGAACTTGAAAATATTTACATGGAAGAACTTGAAACCTTAGCCATAAAAAGTACTCCATATCCATCTAAAGTTTGGCTTTGCTATGTGGATGATACATTCGTTGTATGGCCACATGGTGAAGCACTGTTACAAACTGTCTGGAAACATATCAACAATATATCCCTTTCAATTAAATTTCACAACAGAATCAGAACAAGAACAAAAATTGGCATTCTTAGATGTTCTTGTGACAAGATTCCCTCATGGCAAAATCAAAACTACAGTTTACCAAAAATCTACACATACAGGAAAATACCTATTCTATACATCCAATCACACCAGAAATCCACAAAACATGGAGTTATACTATCACTATGGAACAGAGCAAAAGAAGTTTGTTCAGAAACCAATATTTTGGAAAAAGAAAAGATCTATATTGAACCAGGTGGGAGTAAGATCCTATGGTTATATAATTTAAAATACAAATAAAATAAATCAATATATAATCTCGATCTACTCCAGCTGCACTTTTAATATTGCAGTACACTGGCCCAACAAGTAAGAAAATCAAATACAGAAGGTGAAGATCACCAATGGCACCTATAACCAAACCACAGCTACAAGAAATATAACTGTGAACACATTTCAAAGTTATAGAACTTACCTCTGCTAAATTTCAACCACATCTGCCATCCAAAACATTTTATTTATTTCAATGTAAAATCTCAGGCGCCAGCTAACTATAATTATAATTAGCATGCCTGGACATCAGGTGAACACATTTAGCACTTGTTTTAATCTTTTTCTAGCTCTTTTGTTTATTTATAAGTTGGTAAACTATAATAGACCACTTAATGACTGTACTTAATTAAATGATTTCATAAAATGGAATACTGATTAAGAGAAATGATCAAATTATAACTAGCAAACACTTTATTTTTTTTATAAAAAAAAACTTTTAATTAAATAACTCTAAGAAATACTATAATAAAGAAAATTATAAATCATTAAACATGCTTTTACTAAATATATGATAATAAAAAATAATACAGTTAAATACTACAGACATGCTTAAGCACACATACCATGACATTTAAAATCACTTACGGAAAGTTTATACATAATTAAAATACTAATAAAAAAATATGTATACATGCACATACTAGGGTTCACGTTTAGGATAAAGATGGAAGGTACTCAAAGATTACTACAGCTATCAGCAAATGAACGTTCATAATTACCTAGGATTTATACTTTATGCTTCTGAAGATACAACTCCTGGTTTCTCTACCATTTTGATCACCAACTGGTTGGATTTTGAATTTTGCTAATGGTTTAGCTCCTGATGATGATCTGTGTTTATTGAGATAGACATTTCTTGACTGCACAGTGTGTTAAGTGGGCATGACTTCTACATAGAGGATTTCTGATATCCTGGAAGACTGGGACTGGTGACAGACCACATATTTCAGTGGCTTTCTAACACTGCAAAATTTTAGATGGCTCTTCCATAGCTATGAAGATATCCAATCACATTCTAATGACACTCACAACCATGCTCAACTTTCTTCTCTGGAATTTTTTTTCAGTGTTGATATTAGCACAATTTTGATATTAATTGCTATGATGCTACATACTCATTGCAACCCAGGAATCACAGATCATTGTCTTTTTCATTACTCCTAATTAATTTGTAAATTTTATTAATTAAATTTCCAATGTTTTCTTAATCTGCATATCTGCTTAGATTAATTTAGCTCTTGGATAAGAAGATATCAGTTCAAATTATTTTCCATTATCTTTTCCTTATTGTAATTTTATAGCTATTACTCCTTCCTTTGGTTTATCAACTGAGCACTTTTTAAGAAATTTTAAATTTATATTATACGCTTTCCTTTTACTTATTCTTTACACACACACATTTTCTTATTCTCTTTTAAATAAATGAAGAGAGAGAAATATAGTTTTTGAATCTTTTTAATTTATTTAAATTTCTCTCTCCTCAAATTGTTTTTTTTATATATATTATTTTAAACTAGTAAAACTTATATGAATACATGATGCATTGATTTGCCCTGTGGCGATCTATGCTTATAAAAAAAAACTCATTAAACTTTCTAAATTATACTTCTCTTTCTTAAACTTTTATAATTAATTCTTTCAAATGAGATTTTTACTTGAATCATTTCTTGATAAAATAATTCTGCAGTATAGAAGTTTAAACTTCTTTAACTAATTATAAATTCTTTTCATTTTAAAGTATTATACTTTATAGAATTTACGAACATGTACTGCTGTTCAATAGCGGTACATTACACCACCCCCTGTTTGAGAGTAAAATGTGTCTCTCGACCGATTTTATCTCTGCCAATTTTCTGATACTTTCCATTGTAATCATTAATTACAGTATTATTATTTTCTACTTATTCTATCCTTTGCATATTCCAAAAAAATTTTGTTTTGTAACTTACAGTTCTGATCCCCTATTGGACCTTTCCATTGTCTGTCTGGCAGCTCTTTTTTTCTCTTTATTAATTTTAATGACAGGGCATTATATGTTCCCCTCTCTTCTATGCCCTGTGCCACCACAAATGTGTTGTTACTGTATTTTTGCTTTATTATATAAGGAACTTCATAAATCAGTTGGAACTTCTTATAAATATATTTCTTGGGATAACTTATGGGGTTGGTTTTTATCATGACCTCATCTCCTACTCTAAATCCATCATTGGCCCTACTTTGTCACTTCTGTGCCCAACCATTATACCAAAAAGTGGTATATTTCCGATCATTAGGAGGCAGCTTGATTTTCCAGTAACTGATGGTGAAATCAAGCATCAAAAATATCCTTTTACTGTGGAATTTTGCTAATAACTCATTCATAGGTAGAGGTGCATTTATATCAGGCATGGTTATCTTATTTAATTGATGAGCATCCAAGCACAGCTGAATGGACCTGCCACTTTTTTTACTGTTACAATAGGGTTGTTGAAAGGGGATGAAGTTTCAAATCCCAAACACTGCTTTAAATATATCATGCATAGCCTATATGGATGACATCTCCTCATACTATAAAAGATAATCAAGAATTATACCTCAAATTTTAATTTAAAAATTAACACAAATAAAACTGCTGCATGGTCAATACACACAGGCAAGCATTGTACAGAGATGTTTAATGGCAAACGTCTGCTTTCCTTGGTTTTCCATTCTACCTAGGCACCAATGGAATGGGCAAAAATTCAAAATGAATTAAAGAAAGATGCTGAAAAAATCACAGCCTCACTTGAAAAGTCATACCTGTCAATATACGCGAAGGTAGCACTATATAATCAACTTATAATTACAAAAATCATATACTACACACCTATAATCATGTCTAAAATCTCATCAATCTGTAACAAACTAATATGGAAGGGAAAGACAGTGGTGATCTCTTTAAAAAAACCTGAGCAGACTGCTACATAGCAATGGACTCTGGCTCTATACATTCAATGTTTTTTACACACAGAAATCAGTAAATCTATTAGCAGCCACCATAAAAAGAGTTCCAGACCTGGAGTGTGTGATCAATATAATACCCACAGACAGACCACTACCTTCATATGGATATCTATTCACACTGATTGAAGAACTTGAGCCTATTACTGCTACTGCTACTGCTACTACTACTACTAGTTTTAAAAGGTTTTTTATTAGGTCTATATTTTGATTACATGTTAAAAATGTTACATAATTTTAAAAAAAAAAAAACAAATTTTTACATGAGACATTAAGAAAAAAAGAAAACAAAAATTGGGGTGTGAAAATTAATGAGTAAGTTATTTATTGATGTTTGTGATAGTGTTTTATAAGAGTCCATTGCTGATTTAGTTTAGGAGCTATGGCTGTGCAGATAATTTTATGAGGCTCCAAGTGGCATTAACTATATCCACTGGGGTCAAAGAATGATCTCTAGTTTTATTTTTTATCATTCTCAAAAAGAGATTTAAATTTTTGTGATGTTGGTTTAAAGACAAAGTGACAACTTAAGAACCAGAGAGTAAAAATGATAAAGATGGAAAGCCTTATATTGGGAAAGACTCCCTTTTGAATATTTTCTATTAAGACGTCACATATTGGCTTAGAATTATGAATGAGTGTGGATATCAGTTGTTTATATATATATATATATATAAGGCATTGCAGTGGTATAAAAAATGTTGCAAAGTGACACCTTAAGAACGAGAGTAAAAATGATAAAGATGGAAAGCCTTATATTGGGAAAGATTCCCTTTTGAATATTTTCTATTAAGACATCACATATTGGCTTAGAATTATGAATGAGTGTGGATATCAGTTATATATATATATATATATATATATATAACTATATATATATATATATATATATATATATATATATATATATATATATAAGGCATTGCAGTGGTATAAAAAATGTTGCATTGTTTCATCATCCTTACCACATAAGGGACATGTAGGTTGAATGTTAGTATATTTCCTCCTACTGAAAAGAAACTCACTTCTTGGTAAAGCATCCATGTTAATTTTGATGAGAAAGTCTAGGTATTTAGGTTCTAAATACCAATATTTAAACTTTTGTATTAGAGATATGTTTGTTAATTTAAGTGTACTTTCTGGTATTTGAAGTAGATCTAGGTTAGTCTTATTTTGATATGCATCCCAGTACTTTATTTTTGCTGTAAACATATTATCAGGTAACTTGTATTGAAATATGTGTTGAATTAGGTTATTAATGAACTTATTGTTGATAGGCGGAGGTGTGTCAGTAGGAGATATTGGAATAAAAACCTGAAAATTCTGAAAGTTAGTACAGATTTTAAATAGTGTATTATATGATTTTTGATAATAAAAGTTATTTATTGAATGCAAAGATAAGCCATTAAATTTTGAGTGCTTTTGGAGTTTATTAATGCTAATAGAAATTGTCTTCTGGTTCCAGATCAACTTAGTACATAGAGAATTGATTTTTTTTTATGAATGAGGTAGTGAATTTAATAGTGGGTGAATAGAAATTAATTTTTGAATAGATTAGCATGTTAATTAAAGATATCTTGCTGTGTATTGAAAGATAAGCTTTAGTTAGAGAATTTATAATTTTTTGTGTGGGAATGATTAGTTGATTTTGTATATTTATTCTCATTATAGTTACTGATTGATGGAAGGGTATTCCCAGGAAGTTATGAGGGTGCATATCAACTTTTGTTTTAATTGGAGTGCCAGTAAGTATGGACCATGAGGCCATTTTTCCAGGATTGAATTTTAGAGTATAATCTTTTGTGTATTTTTCCAATATATTATGTAGTTTAGGCAACAATTTTTGGGAAGGGAGGAAGACAGTTATGTCATCCATGAATGAAATATGTTTAATTGTATGGTTTAAAAAAGTTGTGTGTATTTCCAGTAGTTCAGCTTCAATTTGAAGTAAGAGAGGATTAATGTAGGTGATGAATAGGAGGGCACTAAGGGGCGAATCTTGAGGAATTGAATTATGTGGAGTGAAATCTGATGACATTTTTCCATTTAAGGTGATGTGTATGTTTCTATTTATAAAGAGATTAGCTAAAATATACATAATTGGAATCAGGATTCCATGACTACCAAGCACTTCTAAGAGTTTTTCAATAGGCACAGAATCAAAGGCAGCTTCAATATCTAATTGTATTGTCTGCAGTGGCAAATGTCATCAATTAATGCCCTAAATAAGACATGAGCCTCAGGGATGGATGAGCCTTTTTTGGCAAATTGGAATTTAGATAGGGTAGGTAATATAAGAGGTTGGATCTTATCTTTAATAATAATAGATTCTATTATTTTAATGATGAGTGGGGACATAGACATAGGTCTAAGATTATTGAGAGGTGAGGGTAGTAAAGATTTTTTTAGAAAAGGCACTAGTGAAATAGGATAGAGAAGTTCTATAGTATGGATTTGATTTGACAAGTAATGTAGCATATTGTAGATTATAGGAATAGTAAAGTGGCTAAGGTGTTCAAGCAAGAATTTTGGGATGGCATGTGTCCCTGGATGTGAGTTGTTTGAAGTTGTTTTTAATTTATTTGTAATGTCTTCTTTAGTTATATTAAGGTTAGTTTGTGATATACCAAAATAAAGTGGAGAGAGAATTGGCATAGGTAGCTTTTGGAATTTAGTTTTAAAATATTGTTTAATTGGTGGAAGCATATTTATTCCAGTAACCATTTTATCATCTATTAATATGGATGAGGGTGTGATTATATTAGAGTTATAGCCTAATGCCCATTTGATATATGCCCTTGACCAGTCATGGGTGTTTTTTAAAAAGATTTTGGCTTTTTTAATAGAAAGATAATTAGCTAGTGTGAGTTGTGTCTGTTTGAACTCCTGCTTTATCATCATTATGGTATTTATTGAAATTGAGTTGGTAGGTGTGCTTTTTAGCTTCATATGCAGTACATCTACTTTTTTTGCAAAGTGCAGTAGGAGAAGGATTACTTGCAGTATAATGTTTAATGTTAGAAGCTAGAATATTAATGAAGGAAAACCAAGCTTCTGTTGGTTGGAGTGAAGGTATGTTAATTTTTTTAAAATAAATGTATGTATTAGATATTATGGCTTCAGGAGCATTTGTTTTTAATAGTAAGTGGGTGGTATTGTTCAGTGAGAGCATTGAGTGTAGCTGCATATCTAATTTTAATATGATGTTAAGGGCATGATGGTCAGAAAAAGCTACTGGGTTTAGAGAGGGCGTAATTATAAAGTGCAGTTCAGGGGAGTAAAAGAGTAGATCTATTAATGATGAATGATTTTTAGTGTAAAATGATACTGCATTTGGTGAAAAAAAACCTTCCGAGCTCATTAGCCTTTTGTTAATTTTATGAAGATATTTCATTGTAAAGTCTTGGTATGACATATTAAAGTCATCCAAGAGAATTATGGGGTGTGGATTTGTTGCTACTGTTAAATTAATTATGTTAATAAGCTGGTGAATGAGTATTGGTTGATTATATAAATATAATGCTATTATATTTATTGTGAATGCTGCATTATGGAGAGTGATGATAATCATGTCTTGGTCAATATATAAGATATTGAAAGATTGGAATGGAGAGTTCCTATTGATGAGTACTTCTATTCCTGCAGCTGAATAGTTTGATGTGGAAAATCTTGTATAGCCAAACTTGGCAAGATGCTGCTCAGGTTTAAAAGGGGAACTTACTGAGCATTTGGTTTCTGTAAAAAGAAGAATATGTGGTGTGAATTGCCGAATCCAGCTGGTAATGGCAAACATTCTATGGTGTGAGTTTATCCCTCTGACATTAACTTCAGTAATTGATACTAGCATGAATATTTCTAGATCGTATAATGATTATGGTAATTTGTTGTATATGCATATTGTTTCTAGTTGTTATTGACCTTGGTAGTGGAAAATATGATTTTATGCAGTGAGTATGGAAATATGAAGACTGGAACAGTTTATCTAATATAACAGTGGGATAGGAAGTGAAAAAAAGGCAACAGTTTTGTATAGTGTATAATGAGTATGGTTTAATAATAAAAGGAAGATTGCATTAGTGAGTTTATAATACATAAATATATGTGTTTGTTTATTATAGAGTTTATGTTTATTTTGTTTATGGCTATAAGATGTAACTATGTGTGCTTGTTTGTCATGTAGTGTGTGTATAACATTTTTAGTGTAATATATGTATTTTAGCTGGGTAAGTGTAATCAGCAATGAACCCCTACCAAACATAAAAATTAACAAAAAAATCATTACAACAGAGTATTTAACACAAATTGGAAAAAATAAAAACAAAATAAAAATGGTTGGATATAGTTCTTCATTCATGATATGTCACTAAGTTTTGTTTGGTTTAATGTGACTAGGATTATTTGCATTGGGATTATCTGATGAGTGTTCAGTAGTAATTTTTATTTTCTTATTTTTTTTTTTCGTCTGTGGATATCAACTCCAGCTAAATACACCTGCTGTTGTGGTGTAGGAGTGGAAGCATCTGAATGCAATTGTCTAGGCGAGTGTGTGTCTGTTGGAGTTCCTGTTGTTTGGAGGTTAGAGTTATTAAATTTCATTTTCTTTTTAAGGGGGGTGGATTGCTTGGTTGCAACATGATTCTCTGGTGATTTAGATTTTATAGTGGTAGATTGAGTATTATTATCTTGAGACAATTCAGTTCCACCAATTCTTTTTTTTCTTTTTCGGATTTTTTTATTTTTTGTTACTAATTGAAACAGAATGACATCTTCTGCGGAAATGTCCCCAAGTTCACTTGATGAGGATGAGCTAATATTCTCATCATCAAGTTCTGAGTTACTAGTTATTGGTATGTCATTGGTGTTTTAGTATTGTGAATGACAGGGGCTGATTTTTGTACTAGTTTATCCAGATGTATTGGCATTGATTGTTTGTCAGAGATAATCAAGGTTGATGAATCCCGGGTTTGTGATATCTCCATTTGGGTATTTTCATTATCTTTTGTTTGATTTAAAGTTGGTGTTATTTTGATGTTGATATTTTCATTATATTTTGTTGCATTTAATTGGCTCCAGCAATGATGTGTTTTCGAGCGTTTTAATCCGCATTTTTGACATACTTTGCCTGGGGCATTCTTGTATCAAATGTGATCGTTGTTTGCAATGAAAGCTCTGGGGTAGTAAACCTCTGAAAGTGATGATTACCGGTGAGATGTCTGTTTTGTGTACAGTTGGTATATCAATAGGTGTAACATTTTTGTTTAATGTTATGTTAAACGTCGCAATATTTAATAATACTGGGATAACTGCATTTTTATCAACCAGATATTTAAAGTTTGTTATTTTTCCGTATTTTGAAAGAATTAATTGCAAGTCAATTTCACTAAAATCAACGTAGCAGTTTTTGATTTTTCCTTGTAGAGATAGGCGGCGCTCCATATTGATGTAACAAAGGATTCTCGAATTTAAAAATTTAATATTATTTTTGAAAATATTCCTTTGTGTTTTATTATGGAATTCTATACATAAATATCTGTTATTAGGATGATGTAATATTTTATAAATAAATATCCATAATTTTTTTTTTGGTCAAAAGTTGATAAAATTCATCCATAGGAAATTCAAATAAATCACATTCCATGTTTGTAACTGCCATTATTAATGTTTTCTCGCTATGGAATTTTTGGTACGATCTAAAGAGACTTTGAGGTATGGTTTGGTTGAAATTATTTGTGTAATGAGCATATAATTCCGAAGTAATTAATTGGGTATGATTTGCATTTATATTTACGTTACTTTGTTCATCTTCACTATCATTTTCTAGGCCTAATAATTCTGTTAAGTATTCAGTTGAATTCTACACGTTACTGGGAATATTTTCGGCATGGGATTTAACTGCTCTAGCATACGTATTATTTTCTTTTATTTGATTTTCCTTCAGATCTTGTTTGAGTAAGTGGTGATTATTATCTGACTCATGGATAGGGTTATTAGCATTAATAGTATTAGTTGTTTTCAGCAATTCTGGGAAACTATCCATGTTTTCGATGGACTCTTGCATGCTCGTTTGAATGTTAACAGAGCCGAACGTTGTCTTTGGTTTCATTAGTTTAGCTTGCGGTTTCATTTGATTACTAGTTTGAATTGTGTTATTCAATGTAACTTCATGATTCATTGTAATTTGAACATCTTCAGTTTGAAATGATGAGTCATTATTAGAAATATAATTATTATGAGAAATATTCTAATTATTTGTAGGCTCACTTACGTTTGCCATTTCACTTAGAACCAACGAGTCTTTCGACTCCATAATTATAGAACAGATAAATTAAAATCTGTCAGATTTTAAAAAAGGAAGTAGATTATACCTACCTAATTGGTTTTTTCCGCTGTAATAATCTATAATGTCAACAGTATCAACAACCAGTAGACTCAAAAAGTAAAATTTCAATGAAAATTTTAAAATTATTTTGGAGCCAAAACGACGATGTGCTTGTGAGACATGGTGGCCATCTTGACTACTCCTCTACTACTACTACTACTACTACTACTACTACTACTACTACAATACTACTACTACTACTACTACTACAATACTACTACTACTACTACTACTATTATTATTATTATCATCATCATCATTATTATCATCATCATCATTGTTATTATTATTATTATTATCATCATTAATGACTTGATTATTGAATAGTAAATGCAGTACCAATTGTTAGTTAGGTTAAGTGTAGGAATATTATTATTATTATCATTATCACTATCATCATCATCATTATTATTATTATTATCATCATCATCATTATTATCATCATCATCATTGTTGTTATTATTATTATTATTATTATCATTATTATTATTAATGACTTAATTATTGAATAGTAAATGCAGTACCAATTGTTAGTTAGGTTAAGTGTAGGAATATTATTATTATTATCATCATCACTATCATCATCATCATTATTATTATTATTATCATCATCATCATTGTTGTTATTATTATTATCATTATTATTATTAGTGACTTGATTATTGAATAGTAAATGTAGTACCAATTGTTAGTTAGGTTAAGTGTAGGATTATTATTATTATTATTATTATTATTATTATTATTATTATTATTATTATTATTATTATTATTATTATTATTATTATTATTATTATTATTATTATTATTATTATTATTATTATTATTATTATTATTATTATTATTATTATTATTATTATTATTATTATTATTATTATTATTATTATTATTATTATTATTATTATTATTATTATTATTATTATTATTATTATTATTATTATTATTATTATTATTATTATTATTATTATTTAGGTGTAGCTAAGAATGATGCAAAATCCTTCATCATACTTGGCTACAGGATATTATAGATTAATTAATGATTTCATTTAAAGAACCTGAGATGATTATATTTTAAATAACAGAGATTATAATTTATCTAGCATAATATTAGATTATTTGTGATATTTAAAAGTCATAAGAATACTATAGAGTTACATTATTATTTGAATAGTAGGGGGTGGGTAGTGTTTTTATGCCATTGAGATTATATCCTTAGGGTAATGTGCTCAGTTTTTGTCCAACAACTATACTTTTCACCAAATGTATCCTGATTATTATTAAATATTATTTATTTATGTGTGTATTTAATTGAACTATATATTCTTTATTATTAATTTGAGCTAGTCTAATGATAAAAAAAAATATCTTAGGATATTATTAATAGTCATTTTTACTATATTAAGAGTAGGGTTAAGCCAGAGCATTATTTAAGTATATTGATTGATTGAATGGTGAGGATACAATCTAGAACAAACTATTATGAAAAATGGTTATCCATCAGTTGTTATTAAAAAAATGTTAAATTGACAACAAAAAGAACCATCAAGAGAAAAAAATTATTGGTACTGTAGTATACCCATACATTTCAAAAATAGCAGAAAATTAAGGAAAATCTGCAATCAGTAAAACATCAGAACAGCTTTCCAGAGCCATTCCAACCTATGAGGAATTCTAACTTCTACAAAGCCTAAAGTTGAAATAATGAAAAGAAAAAAACTGCATCTATAAAATACCATGTGACTGTGGAAAAACATATATTGGTGAGATCAATTGTCCCATTGAAAAATGCTTGCAATGACACAAACTGATGATTAGAAGAAAGAAAACAAATGTGTCTAAGGTAGAAGAACATGTATGTGCCAATGAACCTAACATGTAAGTTCCATTAAACCTATGTTCAATTGGGAAAATACAAAAATATTGGACAGAGAAGAAAAAGTACAAGAGAAGAAAATTTAAAGAAGCTGCTCCCATACAAACCACTAATCATCTTTGCTCTTAGGAAAAAGTGGAGTAATCAGGAGGAACCTCATAAATAAGTATATGAAATTCTGCAGAATGTTGCATTTGGCAGGATTGTTCAGTTGGTGAGAGTGTTACCTTAAAATTTGAAACTCAAGAATCTAAGAACCTGGGTTTCAGTCCCATGCTAGTACTGTCACTGGTCAGGCCAGCAACACCAGAAGAAGAGGGGGAGACTAATATATCTCAAAATGTTGTGCACATACTAACCTGTTTGGAACATTTAAATAAAGTTAAATTTTTCTAAAGTCATTCAGTAATATATTAGATGATGGAAATAGTCTAATACAAAAATACAACTATAACACCATCATCACAAACCTTTAGGAAAAAAAATAGTAAGATTTATATATGCATAATTAAAATTGTCAACCAACATTGTTTTATAAGTTTTATCTCTTATGAATAATTCTTTACATTTATCATTATTTAATCTCAGGAAAAGTTTATCTCTTATACAGACTTTAATAAAACACTGGTTATTCCTAATTTTTTTCAATGCATAAATAAAAATTGTTCAGATTCATAGAATGAGCCATTGAACTTCACTCATTCTCAATTGTTTGATCAACATTTCCAAGAATAATTTCCACTTAAACAGACCATCTATACCATGTATAAAATTCCTTGCAATCAAACTAACTGCAATGCTGCCTATAGTAAGACTGTCCCAACATTAATATATATATATTGAAACAGTTGACCTTAGTTCAAGATCGAGTTTCATGGTTTCACCACAGTCCACGTGTCATCATGCTCCTTTTTTTTGCATATTGTAAAATGTATATAAACTATAGGTATATTTCTGAGAAGCATCTATGAGATTTATAAACACAAATCTAAAATAAAAATTGTCATTGTAAAAAAGGGAATTTCTAAATTAAAGTTAAGAAAAAGTAAAATCTAAAACAAAGCTAATGGATTTTAATTATTAACATTTTTTATCAAATCCATTTCCAAATAGGAAATTGATTTGAATTAGACAGTTATCTCAAAACTGAATCTTTACTAACAATAGAGTAAAGATTCTCCTAAATCAGAGATCCATTAGAGGCAGAAAATCTAATTAAAATAAACAATCTCTGAGGGGCTAAAAACTGACATAAATAGAGCTAAAAATCTATTATGTGAGAGTTTGGTCAGTCTTTGCTAAGTGACTTCACGTCCATGAAATTTTGAGAGCCAAGTTTCCATCCACTGTCTTCAGCCTGACTCTTACTGCAATGTAGCCCCAAAAAGAATGCCTGCCACCAGAAGATTTGCCAGTACTTCCAAGAATCCTGAGGTAACCAGCCAAAAGACTGTACAACCACTTTATCCACTTTTAACTATGTAATTTAATTTGTAAATTAATATTTTCATGTTTAATGTTTTAAAAGCTCTATTACTCTTTTATATCAATTCTCTGCTATACCATTAATCTGTCATACAACTCATGTTCGTATTATTTTTTATTATTTAGTGCGGTTATGATTTAATTTTAATATTTTATATTTTCTCACTTAAGTTTTTTTGTAAATGCTAATTAAACCGATCTTATGAATTTAGAAGGAGGGATTAATGAGTTCTTGTTATGTATTTTAAATATCTCGTAAGATTGGGTTTATACTTTAAATGAATACCTTTTCCTTAAATAAATGTTTTATTGAAATTTATACAAAATGTATAAATACTTTGCAATCCGGGGTGGATATTGGTGTCCATTAGTTTTATTAATTTTCTTCTAGATCATCATTGTCACAAAGGCTGGTGACTTAAATTTGTTTTGTAATTTTCATTATTTTAGTTTCTGTTTCCTATGTTAAAATATTGATTCAAGAAGGGGGAGTAATGCGCACTTCATTAATGATAGTTTAATTTATAATCAATGACTTTAGATTCCGTAGGTCATTATTTTAGCATATCATTATGTATTTGTTAAACCATTTAAGGTTTTTTTTTAATATTTAAATTTAATAATTTTATATATTATATAGCATTGCTAGCATATGTCCAATTATTCATAAGCTGTATAAGGCTTCGATCTGATTCGCCTGTACCTCACTCCAGGGAATTATGATCATTTTGTTAGTCATTCTTCTCCTCCAAGTATATGTTATATACTGCTTTGAATCGCCTGTACCTCACTCCAGGGATTCAAAGCTTCGGTCATTGTATCCTCATTCCTAAAAGAAGTCAAGCGTTTACTTTTAGAACTTATAGGTTAGAGTAGATGAGCAATGTATAGATGCTCATGGTACGAGCCTATAGAATCTTCCTACCTAACTTTCTTCCTGTACTGCTTTAGCATTAAGCTGGTGTGTACCATCATTATAGAAATTTAGGGAATGACCTTATTCTGGCCAAATGTGCCATTTCCTCTTGCTGATAATATGCTAGCACCACCATTTCTTATAGTTAGTTTTCCAACCAATTTGGCAAAGTAAATCATAGTGATATGTGGAAATAAAATGTTTTCTCTTTATTTGTTGGAGTTTAAATCCAACTTCTCATGAAGCTGCCCTCCCTCTTTATTGAAATAAACCTTTTCCACAATTAGTGAGTTTTCGCTATAATCTATCGTTAACTGCTGAAAATATAAAATAAATAATGTTTATTCTGTCGATCAAATGTATCCTTGTTTTAATTATTATAAATCAGCGAAAATACTGTAACTTTATCAATATATTTTTGTGTATAAACATTCACCAAACCACTCGGATAAAACCCATTTTCTGCAACTGCCACACTAAATTAATATTTGTCAAAATGAAAATAATTGTAACAAAAATTCTTTAATGTTTGTAATGAAAACAGTTTAGCATAGAGTTAATTATATATCTAAAACTCATGTTTAATTGGTTCAAATAAATATTTATATTTTTAAACTTAATCCAGTTTGAATCTCCTTATTAATATTTATATTTATGTATGCTCATAACTTAATATCTTGGGTTTATTCAATCTCTCATCATCATCACCACTGAGTCTCATGTAAAATGTTGTACACTCGGCTGGGATATAATGAATTTATGTGGTATCACCGTAGGTGTTGTTCATAATGTTATAGATTTGGGGAATGGGCAAATAGGTTAGAATTCATTATTGCTTCTGACCTGTGTATCATGCATGATTGGATTCGAGGTACTTTTACTTAGATTCTAAATCTGTTGTATGGATTACATTTTGACCGGTACTATATATATATATACTATATACACACACACAAAAAGGGTCAAAAGCAATCCAGACTGTTATATTTTTGAGCATAAAAACTAGCTTGGTCATACTTTTGAACCTCTTACAGCCAGCGTTATATGTTTGAACGAATAAGCAAAATCTAGTAGAGGTGGCTTTGTCACTAGTAATAACACCAATGCTATAAATAAAAAAAGAATCTCTGATTCTCCCTTTTAAATACTGAAGCACCTTCATCATTCATTTGTGATGATTTTGATATCTGACAAATATATTGAAAGTATTAAGAATACTTATATTAATACTATTCGTGGTTAAGCTATTCTTACATGTGTGTGCATTGATATAAATAGTTAGTAATCCAGCAATCTATAGACTGAGGGCTGCATAAAGAGAATTCCTTTTAATTTTGACTCTCCCTTGGAGTATTGATAAACTTGTTCCCTGAGAGAAATTACTTACTTCTGTCTATTATTGAGTGAAGTTTTTTTTAAGATTTTATATCCCAATTTTATGAACCTTGATAAATTTATGCCCTGAAAGATACTTTAGCACGTGATTTCTTTCTCTATGATTTGCTCCCAGTTGTGCTTAGTTTTCTTTTTTATGCATTTGATATCAATTTGCAAAAATTCATTATGATATAAAAGCATCCTGAGATATTTAAAAGAGTAATATTTTTTAAGGTTTGGCACACAACTATTAGCTGAATATAGTATAAGGCACATTGAGACATTTTTGAAATATAAGATATTTTTTATAAGATTTTAAGCATCCAAGGTTTAAAGCCTGATATATTTACTCATTGGTTTTGACAAGTTAGAATAGAAATCTCTGATATATTTATGGAGTAAATAATAATTTTTAAGATGTTTTTTGCCAATAGTGTATTTATATACTAGATTTAACTACATAGAAATAAAACACCATAAAATATTAAAGAATATACTTTGTGTTAACCTTTTTAATTCCGCTAATTATATTATTGATTGTATGAGGTAAAAATCAAATCTTTTAATTGGCCAAACTCACAAACTGAAGACAAAAAAGCCTATTGTTAAGACATATTCACCTATAATATTAAATTCAACTCAGTACGTTTATAAAAAATATATTACTAAATTTTCAGGATAAAGAGAATGAAAGTTCTTTCAAAAATAAATTGCTATTTATTTATTCTAAAATATTCAATTTCGGCATCATAAAACTATAATATAAACAAAAGATTAGACTTTTACATTATAGAAAGTAAATATTCTTTTAAATATTTCCTTTATTATTTTTTACTTTCAAAATCTTCAATATTTTCTAAATAATTGTTTTTAGGTTTTTTTAAAAAATCTAGTTTAATTTCTTTCAAAATTATATTTTTAATACTTAAATTGCATTCAAAATGAAAATCTCAGCGTTTTCTTTATTTTTTTCTTTGATCAGGCGGTTTCTTAGTTCTTTCCAGTCAATCAGAATGTCTTTTTCGGCTGAGAGCATGCTAAGAACCAATCACATAGTAATGTTCTTTCTTTTGTTTGTGTTTATCGCGTTTTTTTTTATTTTTTACTCTGTAAAATAAATCGGAAGAGGGCAACTCGTCTTACAGAACTTTTAAAATCCTATTCAAAACCTATCAAACAAATTTTTTAGCATAATATACTGGCAGAGTTAGACTGACTTCGAGATGCTCAGAGGAGCTTCGTGGGGCGGGAAAAGGGTTAAGATAGTGGCTTTTCAATTTGCTGAGTTCAAAAATAAATTAAAAATCTTGACATGATTAATAAGTTTAATGATATATTTTTAAATTTTAAAAGATATGAAAGCAGAGTTTTTTAGAGCCACATATTTGGTTTTATATTGTATCCAATGTATTTTATGCAAATTTGGAGACTTTAAAAAATGTTTCATCAATTAAAGCAGCAAAGTACTTCTAATTGATGATTTTGATGAATATTGAAAGATTTAATAATTGATTGATAGATTGGAGTTGTGATGTAATTTCTTTGGGTTTGTGTCCTCTTTGGAAAGAAAACTAAATGTATTTTTTAGATTTGTTAGACAGATTATTGATTAAAATTTAAGTGGAGATAGTAAAAAAAAGTGTCAGGGAAATGAGATTGATAATTTTAGTACATAGCTACATGTTGAATTAGTAGGAACAAGAGATTGAAGGAACTTGAGGTTATATTCGGAAAGATTAGCATATAAAAATGGATAAAAATATATATTCAGGAAAGATTAGCATATAAAAATGGATAAAAATAAAGAAAATTATGTGACATTTTCAATATGGTTATATTCAGTTACTGGTGCAGAATATGATTCAAATGAATGAAAATATGCAAAAAATGAATCAGAATATGGATCCAATGCGATAAAAATATTCAACAGTACTATCAGATAATAATTTCAAAAAATGGAACAAAGGTGATGTGTGTTTGGACAAAATGAACTCAATAGTGGTTGAAAAGAAAATTAGCGCAGATTGTTTTATAGTTGTTAGAGGTCTCATTGAGATTAATTTGACTGTTAAATCTCGAGAGATCAAAGACATGATGTATTGAGTTTTAGGTTCTATTAAAGAATGCAACATGGAAAGTTAAACATAGGTCAATGAGTAATGTCATATTTTTGTTATGAAAAATGACTGAATTGAGGAGTAGGACCCTATGCACTCTGCAGGAGTAGGAAATTTTGGAGATAGAGACATTTTATTATTAAGGATTGTACTAATCCTAAATTAAAATAACCCACTAATATATTGGGTAGAATCTGGATGTAAGTAGTAAGGTGTTGGGTTTGAACGATGTATGGCCATTGTAAGACCAGGGAGATACCGGATAAAACCTATATTCAATGTCATTCTATGATCGATCAAAGGTAACACTCAGAAGGTTGGCATTAATGTATGAAAATGTTTAGAATGTGCAGACAGATATTCAAAGGTGATTGGTACAGGCCTCTGTATGTTGATGAGATATATCTAGAAAGTATTTTGAAATCATTGTCTGTGAAGTGAATAGTGGGGTCAACAGATCCTCTGTAAGTTTATTTCCAGAAATCCCGGGTTAGTGGTTGGATGATGGCAATTCACTTCTACAGTTCAGGTATAGTTTGTTGGTTAGTTAGGTTTGGATAATGATTGTGTTTAATTTCATGAGGTGGATGTTGAGTTAGAGAAAAGGTGGGTGAGGAGGTGGTGCAGAGTGATTATTTACAAAGGCTTTTTAATGTAACTATCCTTGAAAGTGCTTCTTTGATGATCAGTTTATAAATGGAGGTAACCAGTAGTTGAATCAGAAGAACATATGATGTGATTGTATTGTTTTGACTATAGAAGGTGAAATTGTTGAGCCAGTAGATAAGTATGTGGAAATTGCACTTTCCATGGCTGTAGACGATTGCCAGCTAGTTCAGTAACTGGTTAGCATATAGTCTACATTTGGTAGTTTTTGATATTTTCAGCTGATTTTTTTTATCTGTCTGAGCTTTCTTTTTATTTCATTGGTGATTGGTAGTGAGGCAAAATAGGTGGTTGGCATGAAGCAATTGTTTCTACCATTTACATTGATTATCCTTCGTTTTTTATATGTTGACCTTGTTCTTGTATTTAGACCTAGAAGCATTTCAGGGAGAGGTGGTTGATGACGGTGCTAGAGCTTAATTATTATTGAATGAATGAAAGTGCATCAAGTTTGATTAAGTCTCAATGCAAAACTGACTGTGCATATGAAAATAAGGTGGTCTGAGATTTTTAATTAGTTTGAAGCTTTGATTCATTAGTATATATTTTGAATTTGGGAGTGGGGTGGTTTCTGAATGCATAGTTGAAGCTGATTCAGTTGTTCGACTGCTGTCAGGATTGACCAGCAGTGACCAAATGTAGCTTGAGTGGTTGTGTGCATGGAGACTACATCTGGGAGATGGTTGATATTTTAAAGATGGTGCCGTAGTTGGAGCACTGGGATGTGAGATCATTTTATCTTGGTCCAACAATGTGGTGTTGAAGTGCTTGATAGTAGTACTAGGCCATCAGATCAATATCTGGATGGGGCTTGAATTCCTTGAATTTTATAAATGTTGGGAGCCGGAGTGTGGGCAGGTCGTGAGTCTTTGAGTTATAATTGGTTAGCGTGAGACGTCGTCTTTCGTAAAGTCTTGTCATTCAATAAAATCTCCTCTTGGTGGGACGTAGCTTTGTACTTTCGGTTGGTTTTAACATCTGGCAAGGTAGCAGTCGTGATGACTTGGGTTGTTGTGGGTGTTTAATCTTGATTTCATAGGCTACTTCCTTTTGGTGACTTGACAGAAATCCTCAATTGCAATATATCCCACAGGTACATGCATGGTGATTATTATCACAGAGTCATTACTGAGGGATATCAGTAGATAGATAGCTTTGAATTCACTGGTTGCTAACACTAGATTGTCAAAAGTGCCCTCTCAGTATAGTACTATTGACTATCATTGAATGTGACTAGCAACTTTGCTTGTCTAGATAATAGGATATTCAGTTAGGTCTCTTATGTATTGGAGATGCAACTTTGATGTCACTTAATGTGGTTCTGTAGATTATGGTATGCCTTTGGATGATTGAAATAGAATAATTAGCTGTTGGGATTTGTGAAACTGTTACAATGACATTTACGTATGTTGTGAGTTTTGACCCCCAAAGAGAAATTAAAGATTGGTATTCACATTTTTGGCTGTTTAGTATTTTTCCACTGTTACAACTGACTTTTTCATGGATTAGTTTGAGATTTGATCTTTGAACTTAAGGTTGTTAATTGGAGCAATTGAAATGTCAGCATTTTTGTTATTGGGATTTTACTTTGTTACTATAAGTTTGCTTGAAATTTGAACTTTGAACTGAGAAGCAAGTGACATTACATTGCTAAGGATTACTGGCACATGTTTTTTGGAGTCTTTACTTTGACTCTTAAGCAACTGATGATACTGGAAACCATTTTTTATGACCTAACAGGTTTGACACCATGCTGCCCTTGAAATAGTTATTAAATAAATCAATTTCTGATGAAATTTTGAGTTTGAAAAAATCAGCATAAACAGAAAAAAAATCAGTTGATTGAGAATCAAAATAGTCTCATATACATTGGTATTTTATTTCGTGTCAGGTTTGTGGTTGGGTCTACTGAAGTAAACTGAGTCCTTGTTATGTTTGTTTTTTTTGCAAGTGGACTGCTTTCGCAGGATATTATTATTATTATTATTATTATGATGATGATGATGATGATGATGATGATGATGATGATGATGATGATGTTTCAAAAGGCCTTATTGTCTCAAGAATTATGAAATTTTGCATTCCATTGTCATTTTGATAAGAAGTTCTTCCTGGATTCTACACATATAATTTCCCTGGATTGTCCATTGTTATTTGAACCCATTAGCAAATCAAACAGTTATAACAGAAGGGGAAAAATTTGTTGCCAAATTAACCTAGTTGCTAATTTGACATGCATATCTTTCTAGGTTACTTTGGTACTCGGGTGGAATATTGTCTTTCTTTATAATGTTTAAGCTATCAAAGACCTGTCCCGGCTTTGATGGAGAGTAGAGTCTCTGGAACATGAAACGAATCCCATGCTATTTAAGAATTTGGTGGATCCAATTGTGACCCTGCGCAAATTTTGGTTTCAAGAACAGTCCCATTATATGAGGTTTTGTTTCTATCGAATTCAAAGCCCATACTGAATTATATAAATTTAATTACGTAATATTGTAGATTATTAAACATTAATTCTTATCTGTGAATATATATATATAATTGGTAATGTCATATTTATGCATTTATATAAAATGAAATATTAAAGTATTATTTAATTTATTTTCTATTTAATATTTATAAATTTTCGTCTATCAAAATTATTTGTATATAAAATTTAAAGAAAAAGTTACTGATTAGTTTTTACACATAGATGTACCGTATAAATTTCTCGTATATTTGAAGTAATGTAGTATTAATTCGTCTTTATGTTTCATACTCGGACACTATTATTGTTTTGGAAATGTGTTTGTTTTTAAATCATTTCTAGCGTCCGTGAAACTAGTATAAGAAAATAAATAGTTACTTTTTTAAATAATATATTTTGGAATAAATTTCTTCCGTCATTGCATTATGTCGTATCCATCGCAAGTTGAACATTATATTGAAATTTGTATTTATAACAATACAAAATTTTCTTCAAAACTACTAATTTTCCTGTAGGACTATTCATTTTGAGATAGACTAGATCTCTACCCCGCCAAAATAAAATAAATATTTAAAATGTGAGGAAACGTATGCTATCAAAGTATATATAAACAGAACGAAATTCATGATTTTATTAATAAATATATATATATGCAAATAGATTCTGAAATTTTATATACATAGGTTATTATGTATGTGTGGAAGTAGCGCATAGTGCGTGCTTCTTAATTCTTTTGCCATGAATCACTATAAGTTTTTAATTTATATACCGTAAAATAATAATTATAGTTTTTTAAAAAAAAAGAGAAGTGTATTTGCTATGCGAAAAAGTAAGTCTTTAGATAAAAAAAAAAATGTATTCTTGTTATCTTAGTGACCTAGATCGTCTATATCCAGATTTAAATCATTAAACAAATTTAATTCTTATCTTTTTTTATTTTTATTTATATTAATTATATTTAGTTTACAATTTTTTTAAAAAAATCAATTAGTTCTTTTCTCTAAATATTATGGTTTGACACAAAAAATATGCAAAATTAAACAATAATTTATAGCTTGTGTTTATATATATAAATAAATAATATTAATGTTAGTTTTACTTTTCTCTTAGTATTTTCAAGATTTTTTCAGTTGGGCATTGTTTAATTAACAAAATAAATCTCAATCGTTTATTGGGGCGATGATACTAAGTCAACATTAAAATTATTGTGACTCTTCTAAACATAGTACACAAAATTACATTTAAGGTGCCCAGTCGCAACTAAAGCTATTGATAAAATATATGATGATGTCTTGCATTATGGGTCAGCGTTGGCGATCAGACCCTTGTACCCGCGCGCGTGAGTAGTGTCCCGCCGATGCTATGACACTTTAAAAAAAGCAAGGAATTGATTAATTCTCCCATTAAAACTCCAAAAACCATATAATTTTTTTTATAAATCAGCATGATAAAAATTAACATTAATATTTTTTATTGTTATCTGATGTTTAATTAATAATCTTGTATATGTATGTTATGCAATTTGTAAATGTCATTTTGTCCAATAGTATTATACTTAATTGTTATCTATGAACAATTTTATTATAAGTATCCACTAACATGTACTTTTAATGTTTCTAAGAATGTTTACATTCTCTTTTAGTAGACGCATATATTGTGTTTTAATTCTCATTAATGAATATGTATAGATATTATTTTTTACACGCATGATCATTTCTTTAATAAATCAACACTTTGACTTATCTCTCTATACACAGAGTTAATTATTTTCACGAACATACGATATTAAGTAATACATCATTGGCAAACATATTTTTTTGTGTTCGTGGTTGTACATTTAAAGAAGTAATCGTTTAATTTATTAGGAGACTATATTTATATAGGGTGAAACAGGTTTTAAACACCACTCTTAATGTTTTCACTTCCCTTTACAACTCCTCGTAGATAAACAGGGAAAAATAATATCTGTCAAACTTCTATCAATTGTAGGTTCGAACAATTCTTTGAATCAGGTAAATATCCCTTTAACGTGGATCAATATTGAATCACTCATTTTGTCAGTTAATAGCTAATAACTAAACACAATATTTGCCTATTGAAAAATATACATTATCTCACCTTAATTCGAATGCAGAGGTTTAAGTTACGTGTAACTATCATTTTACTCAATAAAGATTCCTTTGATAGACTAAATGTTTCGATCATTTTTTTTATAGTAATCTAGTATTTTAATTTAGTGTTTAATCACAAAACAAAGCTTTCACAAATTAGAAAATATGTATATGTGAGATCAAACGAACCCACCTGTATCAGTAACTCGGCAATTAATGCTATAATACAAAACTTATGGTATAATTCTGGTCATAGGAAGAATATATAAATACTATCAATAGCAGTACATGTACCCACATTAGTTTACCTGCCCAAGTTGCGTGACTATTTAACTAATTACTTCACTCTCACTAATGACTCGTGATCCATTAATAATTACTGGGCTCCTTACGATCTTATGTACTGACCATGAACAAGATGATATGAAGCTATATGAGTTAACCAAAGATTATTCTTCCAGGATTAAATGTAATGATTCATTTACATCATCATTAACTATCACATGGTAAAGAGAAGTTATTTAATAAGGCAGCAAAAGCAGTAGTCAGACCCATAAGATGATTGATTCGTAGCTCAGTTATACTTGAGATTTTAGTGCAGAAATGCCATGATATATGTGCTTTGCACAAAATGTGAGCATATAAACATATGTTTTTTAATCACTAATTCAAATTTCTAATTAAGTCAATAGCAATGAGACTTTATTACTATTATCAGGTAAACTACTAGTCAGTACACTTAGTTCACTAATATCGCAATCATCATAGAAGCAGAAATTCCTGAATTATATTCTAGAACAAAATCAATGCAGAGGTGATGTGGAGACATGGGATTTTATTATACTCCTGCGCCATCACTAATTCATCTAAGAACAATAAGCATTAAGATATTTTCTTATAATTTCGAAAACTGTATGCTCATCAGGGGACAACATGCTAATATGGTCTATTTAATATGCTTGATTTTTTCTGGGTTTATGTATGACAAATAGTAACACAAGTTAGGTTAAATTATAATTCAATATTTATTTGTGAATCAATCAATACTAAAAATATAATTACACAAATATTCATTAGGATAAATAAATGTAAAGGCTACTTTGTTTCTATGCATGGATAATGTATATGTAACCTATATATAATCACATAAGATAGTCTTATTTTATTTATATATTTATCGAATTCATATACATTATCCATGCATAGAAACAAGTAGCCTTTTATTTTATTTATCTAATTTAGTGAATATTTTATTAACCAATTATTGTTTTAGTATTGATTGATTCACAAATAAATGTTAATTATATAATTTAACCTAACTTTGCTGTTACTATTTGTCATACATAAACCCAGAAAATCCAACATATTAAATAGACCATATATTAGAGCACATGTTGTCCCTGATGAAGCATACAAGGTTTTCCGAAATTATAAGAAAATATCTTAATGCTATTGTTCTTGGGTAGTTAGTGATGTACAGGGTATAATAAAATCCCATGTATCATATATTCAAGAATTAATAATCTTGTTAATTCTAGAATATAATTCAGAATTTGCTGCTTCTATTGATGCTTGCGATATTAGGAACTAAATTAATGAATAAGTTTGCTGGCTAATAATTTACCTATTACAATAAGAGTCTCATTGCTATTGACTTAATTAGAAATTTGAATTAATGATTAAAGAATTTATGTTTATATGCTCACATTTTATTGCAAAGCACATACTCTATCATGGCATTTCTGTACTAAAATCCTGAGTATAACTGAGCTACAGTCAATCATATTATGGGTCTGACTATAACTTTTACTGCCTTGTTAAATGGCCTATATTTACCATGTGATAGTTAGTATTGATGTAATGGATCATACATTTAATCCTGGAAGAATAATCTTTGGTAGTTTTATAGCTCATATCATCTTGTTCATGGTCAGCCATAAGGGCTCGCGTAAATAAAATCGTAAATTAAGGATTTGAAGTGTAGTTTTTAAGATACAGTCATTAGTGAGAATGATAATTAGTTAAATAGTCACGCAATTTAATTTGGGTAAATTAATGTATGTTCATGTACTGCTGTGATGGGTCTTTGCAATGCACTCTAGCTATGACCAGATTATACCATAAGTTTTGTATTATATCATTAATTTTGCCAGTTACGATCCGGGTGGATTTTTCGGTTACAATATACATATACATATTTTCTAATTTGTAGAAAAGTTTTTTGTTTTTGTGATTAAACACTAAATTAAAATACTAGATTATATAAAAAAAAAATGATCAGAGCATTTATCAAAAGTCTTGTGGTAAAATGATAGTACACCAGTAACTTGATGCCTAGAATCTGCATTCAGTTAAGATTGAGATAATGTAATTTTTTTTCAATAGGCAAATATTTTGTTTAGTTATTAGCTATTAACTGACAAAAATGAGTATTCAATATTGATCAGTAAAGGGATATTTACCTATTCAAAAATTGTTCAAACCCTTACTTTCTAATTGATAAGTTTGATAAATATTATTTTTTTCCTGTTTATCTATGAGGGGTTGTAGAGAGATGCCTTTATCCAGAAGTGGTTGTTTAAAATCTGTTTCACCTATATAAATATATGTCTCTAATAAATTAAACATTATTTCTTTAAATATACAATACAGACACAGAAAAAAGTAAATGTGTTTTGCCGTGTGTAAGCAATATGTTATGTTCGTGAAAAATAATTAACTTCTGTGTATAAGTAGGAATGAGTCGAATGTTGATTATTAAAGAAATGATCATGCGTTAATAAAAAATAATATCTATACATATTCATTAATGTGAAATTAAAATATATACAATATATGCGTCTACTAAAGAAATGTAAACATTCTTAAACATTAAAAGTACATGTTAGTGGATACTTATAATAAAATTGTTCATAGATAATAATTAATTATGAATATATTGTGACAAAATGACATTTACAAATTGCACTAACGTACATATGCAAATTATTAATTAAACATCAGATAACAATATAAAAATATTAATGTTAATTTTTATCATGCTATTTATAAAAAAAATTATATTTTAAGAGGACAGGTTTAATGGGAAATAATCAATTCCTTGCTTTTTTTTTTTAAAAGTGTCATAGCATCGGCCGGGACACGAACCCGCAACCCGGGCAACTGCCTGCAAGTGCAAGACAGTCGCGCTGACTTCCCGACCACCAATGCAAGACATCTGTCATATATTTTTATCAATAACTCAGTTGCGACTGAACTTAAATATAATTTTTGTTGCTATGTTTAGAAGAGTCGCAATGAATTTTATGTGTTGACAGAACGTATCATACACCCAATAAACGATTGGTTGTTTTGTTAATTAAACAATGCCAACTGAAAAATCTTGAAAATTTCTAAAGAAAAGTAAAAACTAACATTAATGTTATTTATTTATATATATAAACACAAGCTGTAAAAAATTATTGTTTAATTTTGCATATTTTTTTTTTTGTGTCAAACCATAATATTTAAGAAAGAAACTAATTGATTTTTTTTAAAAAAAATGTAATCTAAATAAAATAATTAATATAAGTAAAAATAAAAAAAAAGATAAATTAAATTTGTTTAATGATTTATCTGGATATAGACAATCTAAATTACTAAGATAACAAAATACATTTTTTTTTTTTTTATCTAAAAACTTACTTTTTCGCAGAATAAGCCCTTCTCCCCTAAAAAAAACTTATAATTGTTATTATACGGTATATAAATTAAAAACTTATAATTGTTTATGGCTTAAAAAGAATTAAAAGCTTACACACATGCGTACTCACACATACATAATAACCCTATGTATATAAAATTTCAAATCTGTTTGCATATGTATATATTTATTAATAAAATCATGAATTTCGTTCTGTTTATATATACTTTGATGTGCATACGTTTACTCACATTTTAAATATTTATTTTATTTTGGCAGGTAAGATCTAGTCTATCTCAAAATGAATAGTCCTACAGGAAAATATTAGTTTGAAGAATTTTGTATTGATCTTATAGTTCATCTTGCAAATATGGTCAAATTTCAATATAATGTTCAACTTGCGATGGATACGACATGGAATGCAATGACGGAAGAAATTTATTTCAAAATATATTATTTAAAATAATAACTATTTATTTTCTTATACTAGTTTCACGGACGCAGAAATGATTTAAAAACAAAACACATTTCCAAGCAATAATAGTGTCCGAGTATGAAACATAAAGATTTAATTAATATACATTACTTCAAATATACGAGAAATTTATACGTACATCTATGTGTAAAATACTAATCAGTAACTTTTTCTTTAAATTTTATATACAATAATTTTGATAGACGAAAATTTATAAATATTAAATTAGAAAATAAATTAAAAATATCTTTAATATTTCATTTTATATAAATGCATAAACATGACATTACCAATTATATATATATATTCACAGATAAGAATTAATGTTTAATAATCTACAATATTACGTAATTAAAATTTATATAAATTCAGTATGGGCTTTGAATTCAATAGGAAACAAAACCTCATATAATGGGACTGTTTGAAACCAAAATTTATGCAGGGTCACAAATTGATCCACCAAAATTTTTAAATAGTGTGGGCTTTGTTGCATGTTCAAGAGACTCTACCTCTCCATCAGCCGGGACAGGTCTTTTGATAGCTTAAACATTATAAAGTAAGACAGTAATTCCACCAGTACCAAAGTAACTTAGAAAGATATGCATGTCAAATTAGCAACAAGGTCAATTTGGCAACAATTTTTTCCCTTCTGTTATAACTGTTTGATTTGCTAATGGGGTTCAAATAATAATGGACAATCCAGGAAATTATATGTAAATCCAGAAAGAACTCTTATCAAAAATGACAATGTAAATGCAAAATTTGTAATTCTTTTGAGACAATAAAGGCCTTTTGAAACATCATCATCATCATCATCATCATCATCATCATCATCATCATCATCATAATAATAATAATAATAATAATAATAATAATCCTGCAGAAAGCAGTCCACTTGCAAAAAAAAACAAACATAACAGGATCCAGTTTTATCTTCAGTAGACCCAAACCACAAACCTGACAGAGTAAAATATAATGTATATAGACTATTTTTGATTCTCAATCAACTGATTTTTTTTTCTGTTTATGCTGATTTTTTAAACTCAAAATTTCATCAGAAATTGATTTATTTAATAACTATTTCAAGGGCAGCATGGTGTCAAACCTGTTATGTCATAAAATGGTTTCCAGTATCATCAGTTCTTAAGGTCAAAGTAAAAGACTCCAAAAAACATGTGCCAGTATCCTTAGCAATAATGTCACTAGCTTCTCAGTTCAAAGTTCAAATTTCAAGCAAACTTATAGTAACAAAGTATAAATCCCAATAACAAAAATGCTGACATTTCAATTGCTCCAATTAACAACCTTAAGTTCAAAGATCAAATCTCAAACAAAATCCCGCAAAAGTCAGTTGTAACAGTGGAAAAATACTAAACAGCCAAAATGGTAATTCCAATCAGCAATTTCTCTTTTGGGGGTCAAAACTCAAGCAAACATATGCAAATGTCATTGTAACAGTTTACAAATCCCAACAGCAAAAATTATTCTATTTCAATCATCCAAAGGGAATACCATATTTCTACAGAACCACATTAAGTGACATCAAAGAATTGCATCTCAATACATAAGAGACCTAACTGAACTCTCCTATTATCTAGACAACAAAGTTGCTAGTCACATTCAATGATAAATTTAACAGCACTATACTGAGAGGGCACTTTTACAATCTAGTGTTAGCAACCAGTGATTCCAAGCTATCTATCTACTGCTTCCCTCAGCAATGTCTCTGTGATAATATCACCATGCATGCACTGTGGGATATATTGCAATTGAGTTTTGTCAAGTCACCAAAAGGAAGTGCTTTTGAAATCAGATTAAAACACACAACAACCCAAATTATCACAACTGCATCTCTGGAGTGTTAAAAACAACTACTTCAAATACATCCCACAAGAATTTTATTGAATGATGCAGACTTTTGAGAAAGTCACTTTTTTCCAACCAATTTTTCTCAAAGACTCACATGTGCCCACACTCAGTAACATTTATAAATTCAAAATTCAATTGCATCCAGATATTGATCTGATGGCTTAATACCTATGCTACTCTTGTGGATAGTTAGGTCATCTCACATCCCAGTGCTCCAACCACTGGCACCATCTTCATTATCAACCATCTCCCAGATGAATCTTCATGTACGCCAACCACCAAGCTACATTTGGTCACTCCTTGGTCAATCCTGACAGCAATGGACAATTTAATCCTTCAACATGCATTCAGAAACCACCCCCACTCCCAAATTCAAAATATATACTAATGAATCTTAGCTTCAAACTGAACCAAAAACCTCAGACCACCTTATTTTCATATGCACAGTCAGTTTTGCATTGAGACTAATCAAACTGATGCACTTTCTCATTCATCAATAATACCAAGCTCTAGCACCATCATCCAACCTCTCCCTGAAATGCTTCTAGGTCTAAATACAGAACAAGATAAACATATAAAAAACAAGATATCAATGTAAATGGTAGAAACAATTGCTTCATGCCAACCACCTATTTTGCCCTTCACTACCAATCACCAATGAAACAAAAAGAAAGCTCAGACAGATTAAAAAAAATCAGCTGAAAATATCAAAAACTACCAATGTAGACTATATACAACCAGTTACTGAACTAGCTGGCAATGTCTACATGTCCATGGAAAGTGCAATTTCAATATACCAACCTACTGGCTCAACAATTTCACCTTCTATAGTCAAAACAATACAATCACATCATAATGTTCCTTCTTGATTCAACTAACTGGTTACCTCCATTTATAACTGATCATCAAAGAAGCACTTTCAAGGATAGTTTACATTAAAAGCTTGTAACACCACTCTGCACCACCTCCTCACCCACCTCTTTCTCTAACTTTCCGTATACCTCATGAAATTAAAATATTAATTATTGTCCACAAACTTAACCAACCAACAAAACTATACCAACTGTAGAAGTGAATTGCCATCATCCAACCACAAACCTTAGGATTTCTGGAAATAAAACTTTACAGGGGATCTCAAGTTGACCCCACTACTCATCTTCACAGACATGATTTCAGTACTTACTTTAGATATATCTCATCAACATACATAGGCCTTTGCATCACCTTTGAATATCTGTCTGCATCATTCTAAATATTATACATTAATGCCAACCTTCTAATTATTACCTTTGATCATCATAGAATAACATTGAATATAGGTTTTATCTGTATCTCCCCTGGTCTTACAATCATTACATACATCGTCCAAACCATCACCTTACTACTTACATCCAGACCCCACCCAAATATATTAGTGGGTTATTTTAATTTGGATTATACAACCTTTAATAATAAATGTCTCTATCTCCAAAATTTCCTACTCCTGCAGAGTGCATAGGGTTTCCTACTACTCAATTCAGTCATTTTTCATAACAACAAATATGACACACTCATTGACCTATGCTTCTAATTTTCCATGTTGCATTCTTTAATAGAACCTAAACTCAACCCCACATCATTCTTTGATCTCTCAGCCCAAACAGTCAAACTTAATCTCAATGACCTCTATACAACTATATAAAACAATCTGCATAATTTTCTTTTCAGCCACTATTGAGTTCATTTTGTCCAAAACATACATCACCTTTGTTCCATTTTTTGAAATATTATCTGATAGTACTGTTGAATATTTTCAACCATTGGATCCATATTCTGATTCATTTTTTGCATATTTTCATTCATTTGAATCATATTCTGCACCAGTTAACTGAATATAACCATATTAATGTCACATAATTTTCTTTATTTTTATCCATTTTTATATGCTAATCTTTCCTGAATATATTTTTATCCATTTTTATATGCTAATCTTTCCTGAATATAACCTCAAGTTCCTTCAATCTCTTGTTCTACTAATTCAACTTGTAGCTCTGTACTAAAATTATCAATCTCATTTCCCTGACTACTTTTTTTTACTATCTCCACTTAAATTTTAATTCATTAATCTAATAAATCTAAAAAATACAGCTAGTTTTCTTCCAAAGATGGACACAAACTCCAAAGAAATTCTTCATCTCTTAATCTATCAATCAATTATTAAATCTTTAATATTCATCAAAATCATCAATTAGAAGTACTTTGCTGCTTTAATTGATGAAACATTTTAAAGTCTCCAAATTTGCATAAAATACATTGGACAATATAAAACCAAATATGTGGCTCTAAAAAAATTCTCTTTCATATCTTTTAAAATTTAAAAATTATATCATTAAACTTTATTAATCATGTCAAGATTTTTATTTTATTTTGGAACTCAGCAAATTGAAAAGCCACTATCTTAACCCTTTTCCCGCCTCCTACGAAGCTCCTCGTAGACATCTGATGTCACTCTAACTCTGCCAGTTCTTATGCTAAAAAATTTGTTTGATAGGTTTTGAATAGGTTTTTAAAAGTTCTGTAAGATGGTGCCCTCTTCCGATTTATTTTACAAGTAAAAAATAAAAAAAAACGCATTTAAACCTAAACAAAGAAAGAACATTACTTGTGATTGGTTCTTAGCATGCTCTCAGCCGAAAAAGACATTCTGATTGGCTGGAAAGAACAAAGAAACCGCCTGATCAAAGAAAATAAAGAAAAACGCTGAGATTTTCATTTCGAATGCAATTTTAAGTATTAAAAAAATATAATTTCAGAAATTAAACTAGTTTTTTAAAAAAAAAACCTAAAAAAACAAAATTATTTTCGAAAAATATTGAAGATTTTAGTAAAAATATTAAAGAAATATTTAAAAGAAATATTTACTTTTCTATAATGTAAAAGTCGACCTTTTTGTTTATATTATAGCTTTTATGTTGCCGAAATTGAATATTTTAGAATAAATAAATAGCAATTTATTTTTGAAAGAACTTTCATTCTCTTTATAACCTGAAAAATTAGTAATATATTTTTTATAAACGTATCTGAGTTGAATTTAATATTATAGGTGAATATGTTTTAACAATAGGCTTTGTCTTCAGTTTGTGAGTTGGCCAATTAAAAGATTTGATTTTTACCTCATACAACCAATAATATAATTAGCGGTTAAAAGGTTAACAAAAGTTATATTCTTTAATATTTTATGGTGTTTTATTTCTATGTAGTTAAATCTAGTATATATTACCTATTGGCAAAAACATCTTAAAAATTATTATTTACTCCATAATATATCAGAGATTTCTATTTCTAACTTGTCAAAACCAATGAGTAAAATTATCAGGCCCCAAACCTTGGATGCCAAAATCTTATAAAAAATATCTTATATTTTAAAATGTCTCAATGTGCCTTATATCTGTATTCAGGCCAATAGGTTGTGGTGCCAAAACCTTAAAAAATATTACTCTTTTTAAATATCTCAGGATGCTTTATATCATATTGAATTTTGCAAATTGATATCAAATCATAAAAAAAATTGCTAATAAATAGGAGCAAATCATAGAGAAAGAAAATACGATGCAAAAGTATCTTTCAGGGCATAAATTTATCAAGGTTCATAAAATTGGGATATAAAATCTTAAAAAAACTTCCTCTAATAAATAGACAGAAGTAAGTAATTTCTCTCAGGGTAAGTTTATCAATACTCCAAGGGAAGTCAAAAATTAAAAAAAATTCTCTTATGAGCCCTCAATCTATAGATTGCTGGATTACTAACTATTTATATCAATGCACACACATGTAAGAAAAGCTTAACCACGAATAGTATTAATATAGTATTCTTAACATGCTTTCAATATATTTGTCAGATATCAAAATCATCACAAATGAATGATGAAGGTGCCCCATTATTTAAAAAGGGAGAATCAGGATTCTTTTTTATTTATAGCATTGGTGTTATTACTAAGTGACAAGCCACCTCTACTATATCTTTGCATTATTTGTTTCAAACATATAACGCTGGCTGTAAGAGGTTCAAAAGTATGACCAAGTTAGTTT
Organism: Epiperipatus broadwayi; assembly: GCA_028023455.1. Taxonomy (NCBI): domain Eukaryota; kingdom Metazoa; phylum Onychophora; class Udeonychophora; order Euonychophora; family Peripatidae; genus Epiperipatus; species Epiperipatus broadwayi. The sequence goes on along the minus strand of JAQFVV010000236.1, from coordinate 558,294 downwards.
TTATGCTCAAAAAATATAAATAGTCTGGATTGCTTTTGACCCTTTTGTGTGTGTGTATATATATATATATATATTGTACCGGTCAAAAATGTATATCCATACAACAAGATTTAGAATCTAAGCAAAAGTACCTCGAATCCAATCATGCATGAGATACACAGGTCAGAAGCAATAATGAATTCTAACCTATTTGCCCATTCCCCAAATCTATAACATTATGAACAACACCTACGGTGATACCACATAAATTCATTATATCCCAGCCGAGTGCTACAACATTTTACATGAGACTCAAGTGGTGATGATGATGAGAGATTGAATAAACCCAAGATATTAAGTTATGAGCATACATAAATATAAATATTAATAAGGAGATTCAAACTGGATTAAGTTTAAAATATAAATATTTATTTTGAACTGAATTAAACATGAGTTTTAGATATATAATTAACTCTATGCTTGTAAAACTGTTTTCATTACAAACATTAAAGAATTTTGTTACAATTATTTTCATTTTGACAAATATTAATTTAGTGTGGCAGTTGCAGAAAATGGGTTTATCCGAGTGGTTTGGTGAATGTTTATACACAAAAATATATTGATAAAGTTACAGTATTTTCGCTGATTTATAATAATTAAAACAAGGATACATTTTGATCGACAGAATAAACATTATTTATTTTATATTTTCAGCAGTTAACGATAGATTATAGCGAAAACTCACTAATTGTGGAAAAGGTTTATTTCAATAAAGAGGGAGGGCAGCTTCATGAGAAGTTGGATTTAAACTCCAACAAATAAAGAGAAAACATTTTATTTCCACATATCACTATGATTTACTTTGCCAAATTGGCTGGAAAACTAACTATAAGAAATGGTGGTGCTAGCATATTATCAGCAAGAGGAAATGGCACATTTGGCCAGAATAAGGTCATTCCCTAAATTTCTATAATGATGGTACACACCAGCTTCATGCTAAAGCAGTACAGGAAGAAAAGTTAGGTAGGAAGATTCTATAGGCCGGACCATGGCGCATCTATACATTGCTTCATCTACTCTAACCTATAAGTTCTAAAAGTAAACGTTGACTTCTTTTAGGAATGAGGATCAATGACTGAAGCTTTGAATCCCTGGAGTGAGGTACAGGCGATTCAAAGCAGTATATAACATATACTTGGAGGAGAAGAATGACTAACAAAATGATCATAATTCCCTGGAGTGAGGTACAGGCGAATCAGATCGAAGCCTTATACAGCTTATGAATAATTGGACATATGCTAGCAATGCTATATAATATATAAAATTATTAAATTTAAATATTAAAAAAAAACCTTAAATGGTTTAACAAATACATAATGATATGCTAAAATAATGACCTACGGAATCTAAAGTCATTGATTATAAATTAAACTATCATTAATGAAGTGCGCATTACTCCCCCTTCTTGAATCAATATTTTAACATAGGAAACAGAAACTAAAATAATGAAAATTACAAAACAAATTTAAGTCACCAGCCTTTGTGACAATGATGATCTAGAAGAAAATTAATAAAACTAATGGACACCAATATCCACCCCGGATTGCAAAGTATTTATACATTTTGTATAAATTTCAATAAAACATTTATTTAAGGAAAAGGTATTCATTTAAAGTATAAACCCAATCTTACGAGATATTTAAAATACATAACAAGAACTCATTAATCCCTCCTTCTAAATTCATAAGATCGGGTTTAATTAGCATTTACAAAAAAACTTAAGTGAGAAAATATAAAATATTAAAATTAAATCATAACCGCACTAAATAATAAAAATAATACGAAGCATGAGTTGTATGACAGATTAATGGTATAGCAGAGAATTGATATAAAAGAGTAATAGAGCTTTTAAAACATTAAACATGAAAATATTAATTTACAAATTAAATTACATAGTTAAAAGTGGATAAAGTGGTTGTACAGTCTTTTGGCTGGTTACCTCAGGATTCTTTGGAAGTACTGGCAAATCTTCTGTGGCAGGCGGCATTCTTTTGGGGCTACATTGCAGTAAGAGTCAGGCTGAAGACAGTGGATGGAAACTTGGCTCTCAAAATTTCATGGACGTGAAGTCACTTAGCAAAGACTGACCAAACTCTCACATAATAGATTTTTAGCTCTATTTATGTCAGTTTTTAGCCCCTCAGAGATTGTTTATTTTAATTAGATTTTCTGCCTCTAATGGATCTCTGATTTAGGAGAATCTTTACTCTATTGTTAGTAAAGATTCAGTTTTGAGATAACTGTCTAATTCAAATCAATTTCCTATTTGGAAATGGATTTGATAAAAAATGTTAATAATTAAAATCCATTAGCTTTGTTTTAGATTTTACTTTTTCTTAACTTTAATTTAGAAATTCCCTTTTTTACAATGACAATTTTTATTTTAGATTTGTGTTTATAAATCTCATAGATGCTTCTCAGAAATATACCTATAGTTTATATACATTTACAATATGCAAAAAAAGGAGCATGATGACACGTGGACTGTGGTGAAACCATGAAACTCGATCTTGAACTAAGGTCAACTGTTTCAATATATATATATTAATGTTGGGACAGTCTTACTATAGGCAGCATTGCAGTTAGTTTGATTGCAAGGAATTTTATACATGGTATAGATGGTCTGTTTAAGTGGAAATTATTCTTGGAAATGTTGATCAAACAATTGAGAATGAGTGAAGTTCAATGGCTCATTCTATGAATCTGAACAATTTTTATTTATGCATTGAAAAAAATTAGGAATAACCAGTGTTTTATTAAAGTCTGTATAAGAGATAAACTTTTCCTGAGATTAAATAATGATAAATGTAAAGAATTATTCATAAGAGATAAAACTTATAAAACAATGTTGGTTGACAATTTTAATTATGCATATATAAATCTTACTATTTTTTTCCTAAAGGTTTGTGATGATGGTGTTATAGTTGTATTTTTGTATTAGACTATTTCCATCATCTAATATATTACTGAATGACTTTAGAAAAATTTAACTTTATTTAAATGTTCCAAACAGGTTAGTATGTGCACAACATTTTGAGATATATTAGTCTCCCCTCTTCTTCTGGTGTTGCTGGCCTGACCAGTGACAGTACTAGCATGGGACTGAAACCCAGGTTCTTAGATTCTTGAGTTTCAAATTTTAAGGTAACACTCTCACCAACTGAACAATCCTGCCAAATGCAACATTCTGCAGTAATTTCATATACTTATTTATGAGGTTCCTCCTGATTACTCCACTTTTTCCTAAGAGCAAAGATGATTAGTGGTTTGTATGGGAGCAGCTTCTTTAAATTTTCTTCTTTGTACTTTTTCTTCTCTGTCCAATATTTTTGTATTTTCCCAATTGAACATAGGTTTAATGGAACTTACATGTTAGGTTCATTGGCACATACATGTTCTTCTACCTTAGACACATTTGTTTTCTTTCTTCTAATCATCAGTTTGTGTCATTGCAAGCATTTTTCAATGGGACAATTGATCTCACCAATATATGTTTTTCCACAGTCACATGGTATTTTATAGATGCAGTTTTTTCTTTTCATTATTTCAACTTTAGGCTTTGTAGAAGTTAGAATTCCTCATAGGTTGGAATGGCTCTGGAAAGCTGTTCTGATGTTTTACTGATTGCAGATTTTCCTTAATTTTCTGCTATTTTTGAAATGTATGGGTATACTACAGTACCAATAATTTTTTCTCTTGATGGTTCTTTTTGTTGTCAATTTAACATTTTTTTAATAACAACTGATGGATAACCATTTTTCATAATAGTTTGTTCTAGATTGTATCCTCACCATTCAATCAATCAATATACTTAAATAATGCTCTGGCTTAACCCTACTCTTAATATAGTAAAAATGACTATTAATAATATCCTAAGATATTTTTTTTATCATTAGACTAGCTCAAATTAATAATAAAGAATATATGGTTCAATTAAATACACACATAAATAAATAATATTTAATAATAATCAGGATACATTTGGTGAAAAGTATAGTTGTTGGACAAAAACTGAGCACATTACCCTAAGGATATAATCTCAATGGCATAAAAACACTACCCACCCCTACTATTCAAATAATAATGTAACTCTATAGTATTCTTATGACTTTTAAATATCACAAATAATCTAATATTATGCTAGATAAATTATAATCTCTGTTATTTAAAATATAATCATCTCAGGTTCTTTAAATGAAATCATTAATTAATCTATAATATCCTGTAGCCAAGTATGATGAAGGATTTTGCTTCATTCTTAACTACACCTAAATAATAATAATAATAATAATAATAATAATAATAATAATAATAATAATAATAATAATAATAATAATAATAATAATAATAATAATAATAATAATAATAATAATAATAATAATAATAATAATAATAATAATAATAATAATAATAATAATAATAATAATAATAATAATAATAATAATAATAATAATAATAATAATAATAATAATAATAATAATAATAATAATAATAATAATAATAATAATAATAATAATAATAATAATAATCCTACACTTAACCTAACTAACAATTGGTACTACATTTACTATTCAATAATCAAGTCACTAATAATAATAATGATAATAATAATAACAACAATGATGATGATGATAATAATAATAATAATGATGATGATGATAGTGATGATGATAATAATAATAATATTCCTACACTTAACCTAACTAACAATTGGTACTGCATTTACTATTCAATAATTAAGTCATTAATAATAATAATGATAATAATAATAATAATAATAACAACAATGATGATGATGATAATAATGATGATGATGATAATAATAATAATAATGATGATGATGATAGTGATAATGATAATAATAATAATATTCCTACACTTAACCTAACTAACAATTGGTACTGCATTTACTATTCAATAATCAAGTCATTAATGATGATAATAATAATAATAATAACAATGATGATGATGATAATAATGATGATGATGATAATAATAATAATAGTAGTAGTAGTAGTAGTAGTATTGTAGTAGTAGTAGTAGTAGTAGTAGTATTGTAGTAGTAGTAGTAGTAGTAGTAGTAGTAGTAGTAGTAGAGGAGTAGTCAAGATGGCCGCTATGCCTTACAAGCACGTCGTCGTTTTGGCTCCAAAATAATTTTAAAATTTTCATTGAAATTTTACTTTTTGAGTCTACTGGTTGTTGGACATTATATATTATTACAACGGAAAAAAACCAATTAGGTAGGTATAATCTACTTCCTTTTTTAAAATCTGACAGATTTTAATTTATCTGTTCTATAAGTATGGAGTCGAAAGACTCGTTGGTTCTAAGTGAAATGGCAAACATAAGTGAGCCTACAAATAATTAGAATATTTCTCATAATAATTATATTTCTAATAATGACTCATCATTTCAAACTGAGAATGTTCAAATTACAATGAATCACAAAGTTAAATTGAATAATACAATTCAAACTAGTAATCAAATGAAACCACAAACTAAACTAATGAAACCAAAGACAACGTTTGGCTCTGTTAACATTCAAACGAGCATACAAGAGTCTATCGAAAACATGGATAGTTTCCCAGAATTGCTGAAGACAACCAATACTATTAATGCTAATAACCCTATCCATGAGCCAGATAATAATCACCACTTACTCAAACAAGATCTGAAGAAAAATCAAATAAAAGAAAATAATACATACGCTAGAGCAGTTAAATCCCATGCTGAAAATATTTCTAGTAACATGCAGAATTCAACTGAATACTTAACAGAATTATTAGGCCTAGAAAATGATACTGAAGATGAACAAAATAACGTAAATATAAATGCAAATCATACCCAATTAATCACTTCGGAATTATATGCTCATTAAACAAATAATTTCAAACAAACCATACCTCAAAGTCTCTTTAGATCATTCCAAAAATTCCACAGTGAGAAAACGTTAATAATGTCAGTTACAAACATGGAATGTGATTTATTTAAATTTCCCATGGATGAATTTTATCAACTTTTGATCGAAAAAAAATTATGGACATTTATTTATAAAATATTATATCATCCTAATAATAGATATTTATGTATAGAATTCCATAATAAACACAAAGGAATACTTTCAAAAATATTAAATTTCTAAACTTGAAAATCCTTTGTTACATCAATATGGATCACCCCCTATCTCTGCAAGGGAAAATCAAAAACTGCCACGTTGATTTTAATGAAATTGACTTGCAATTAATTCTTTCAAAATACGGGAAAATAACAAACTTTAAATATCTGGTTGATAAAAATGCTGTTATCCCAGTATTATTAAATATTGAGACGTTTAACATAACCTTAAATAAAAATGTTACACCTATTGATATACCAACTGTACATGAAACAGACATCTCACCAGTAATCATTACTATCAGAGGTATACCACCCCAGAGTTTTCATTGCAAACAACGATCGCATTTGATACAAGAATGCCCCCGGCAAAGTATGTCAAAAATGCGGATTAAAATGCTCGAAAACACATCATTGCTGGAGCCAATTAAATGCAACAAAATATAACGAAAACATCAACATCAAAATAACACCAACTTTAAGTCAAACAAAAGATAATGAAAATATACAATTGGAGATACCACAAACCGGGGATTCATCAACCCTGATTATCTCTGACAAACAATCGATGCCAATACACCTGGATAAACCAGTACAAAAATCAGTCCCTGTCATTCACAATACTCAAAACACCAATGACTTACCAATAACTAGTAACTTAGAACTTGATGATGAGAATATTAGCTCATCCTCATCAAGTGAACTTGGGGACATTTCTGCAGAAGATTCCATTCCGTATCAATTAGTAACAGAAAAGAAAAAAATCCGAAAAAGAAAAAAAAGAATTGGTGGAACTGAATTGACTCAAGATAATAATACTCAATCTACCACTATAAAATCTAAATCACCAGAGAATCATGTTGCAACCATGCAATCCACTCCCCTTAAAAAGAAAATGAAATCTAATAACTCTGACCTCCAAACAACAGGAACTCCAATGGACACACACACGACTAGGCAATTGCGTTCAGATGCTTCCACTCCTACACCACAACAGCAGGTGTATTTTGTTGGAGTTGATATTCACAGAAGAACAAGTAAGAAAATAAAAGTTACTACTGAACACTCATCAGATAATCCCAATGCAAATAATCCTAGTCACATTAAACCAAACAAAACTTAGTGACATATGAATGACAAACTATATCCAACCATTTTTATTTTTTCCAATTTGTGTTAAATACTCTGTTGTAATGATTTTTTTGTTAATTTTTATGTTTGATAGGGGTTCATTGCTGATTATACTACCCAGCTAAGATACATATATTACACTAAAATGTTATACACACACTACATGACAAACAAGCACACATGGTTACATCTTATAGCCATAAACAAAATAAACATAAACTCTATAATAAACAAACACATATATTTATATATTATAAACTCACTAATACAATCTTCCTTTTATTATTAAACATACTATATCTATTCTCATTATACACTATACAAAACTATTACCTTTTTTTCATATCCTATCCCACTGTTATATTAGATAAACTGTTCCAGTCTTCATATTTCCATACTCACTGCATAAAATCATATTTTCCACTACCAAGATCAATAACAACTAGAAACAATATGCATATACAACAAATTACTATAATCATTATATGATCTAGAAATATTCATGCTAGTATCAATTACTGAAGTTAATGTCAGAGAGATAAACTCACACCATAGAATATTTGCCATTATCAGCTGGTTTCGGCAATTCACACCACATATTCTTTTTTTTACAGAAACCAAATGCTCAGTAAGTTCTCCTTTTAAGCCTGAGCAGCATCTTGCCAAGTTTGGATATACCAGATTTTCCACATCAAACTATTCAGCTGCAGGAATAGGAGTACTCATCAATAGGAATTCTCCATTCCAATCTTTCATCATCTTATATATTGATCAACACATGATTATCATCACTCTTCATAATGCAGCATGCACAATAAATATTATAGCATTATACTTATATAATCAACCAATACTCTTACACCAGCTTATTAACATAATTAATTTAACACTAGCAACAAATCCACACCCCATAATTCTCTTGGGTGACTTTAATATGTCATACCAAGACTTTACAATGAAATATCTTCATAAAATCAACAAAAGGCTAATGAGCTCGGAAGGTTTTTTTTCACCAAATGCAGTATCATTTTACACTAAAAATCATTTATCATTAATAGATCTACTCTTTTACTCCCCTGAACTGCACTTTATAATTATGCCCTCTCTAAACCCAGTAGATTTTTCTGACCACATGCCCTTAACATCATATTAAAATTAGATATGCAGCTACACTCAATGCTCTCACTGAACAATACCACCCACTTACTATTAAAAACAAATGCTCCTGAAGCAATAATATCTAATACATATATTTATTTTAAAAAAATTAATATACTTTCACTCCAACCAATAGATGCTTGGTTTTCCTTCATTAACATTGTAGCTTCTAACATTAAACATTATACTGCAAGTAATCCTTCTCCTACTGCACTTTGCAAAAAAAGTAGATGTACTGCATATGAAGCTAAAAAGCACACCTACCAACTGCAGGAGTTCAAACAGACACAACTCACACTAACTAATTATCTCTCTATTAAAAAAGCCAAAATCTTTAAAAAAAACACCCATGACTGGTCAAGGGCATATATCAAATGGGCATTAGGCTATAACTAATATAATCACACCCTCATCCATATTAATAGATGATAAAATGGTTACTGGAATAAATATGCTTCCACCAATTAAACAATATTTTAAAACTAAATTCCAAAAGCTACCTATGCCAATTCTCTCTCCACTTTATTTTAGTATATCACAAACTAAGCTTAATATAACTAAAGAAGACATTACAAATAAATTAAAAACAACTCCAAACAACTCACATCCAGGGACACATGCCATCCCAAAATTCTTGCTAGAACACCTTAGCCACTTTACTATTCCTATAATCTACAATATGCTACACTATTTGTCAAATCAAATCCATACTATAGAACTTCTCTATCCTATTTCACTAGTGCCTTTTCTAAAAAAAACCTTTACTACCCTCACCTCTCAATAATCTTAGACATATGTCTATGTCCCCACTCATCATTAAAATAATAGAATCTATTATTATTATTAAAGATAAGATCCAACCTCTTATATTACCTACTCTATCTAAATTCCAATTTGCCAAAAAAGGCTCATCCATCCCTAAGGCTCATGTCTTATTTAGGGCATTAATTGATGACATTTGCCACTGCAGAAGAGCTGCACCTATTGCAATACAATTAGATATTGAAGCTGCCTTTGATTCTGTGCCTATTGAAAAACTCTTAGAAGTGCTTGGTAGTCATGGAATCCTGACTCCAATTATGTATATTTTAGCTAATCTCTTTATAAATAGAAACATACACATCACCTTAAATGGAAAAATGTCATCAGATTTCACTCCACATAATTCAATTCCTCAAGATTCGCCCCTTAGTGCCCTCCTATTCATCACCTACATTAATCCTCTCTTGCTTCAAATTGAAGCTGAACTACTGAAAATACACATAACTTTTTTAAACCATACAATTAAACATATTTCATTCATGGATTACATAACTGTCTTCCTCCCTTCTCAAAAATTGTTGCCTAAACTACATAATATATTGGAAAAATACACAAAAGATTATACTCTAAAATTCAATCCTGGAAAAATGGCCTCATGGTCCATACTTACTGGCACTCCAATTAAAACAAAAGTTGATATGCACCCTCATAACTTCCTGGGAATACCCTTCCATCAATCAGTAAATATAATGAGAATAAATATACAAAATCAACTAATCATTCCCACACAAAAAATTATAAATTCTCTAACTAAAGCTTATCTTTCAATACACAGCAAGATATCTTTAATTAACATGCTAATCTATTCAAAAATTAATTTCTATTCACCCACTATTAAATTCACTATCTCATTCATAAAAAAAAATCAATTCGCTATGTACTAAGTTGATCTGGAACCAGAAGACAATTTCTATTAGCATTAATAAACTCCAAAAGCATTCAAAATTTAATGGCTTATCTTTGCATTCAATAAATAACTTTTATTATCAAAAATCATATAATACACTATTTAAAATCTGTACTAACTTTCAGAATTTTCAGGTTTTTATTCCAATATCTCCTACTGACACACCTCCGCCTATCAACTATAAGTTCATTAATAACCTAATTCAACACATATTTCAATACAAGTTACCTGATAATATGTTTACAGCAAAAATAAAGTACTGGGATGCATATCAAAATAAGACTAACCTAGATCTACTTCAAATACCAGAAAGTACACTTAAATTAACAAACATATCTCTAATACAAAAGTTTAAATATTGGTATTTAGAACCTAAATACCTAGACTTTCTCATCAAAATTAACATGGATGCTTTACCAAGAAGTGAGTTTCTTTTCAGTAGGAGGAAATATACTAACATTCAACCTACATGTCCCTTATATGGTAAGGATGATGAAACAATGCAACATTTTTTTATACCACTGCAATGCCTTTATATATATATATATATATATATATATATATATATATATATATATATATATATATATATATATATATATATATATATATAACTGATATCCACACTCATTCATAATTCTAAGCCAATATGTGATGTCTTATTAGAAAATATTCAAAAGGGAACTTTCCCCAATATAAGGCTTTCCATCTTTATCATTTTTACTCTCGTTCTTAAGGTGTCACTTTGCAACATTTTTTATACCACTGCAATGCCTTATATATATA